>BRDA01072755.1:0-17155 GCA_036984385.1 Crenuchus spilurus | reverse complement strand
AGGGATGTTTAGATGAGACATTATTTATTTAATTGTGCTATTCATTCATTACAGGAAATGTTAACTTAAGCATTTTGAATAAAATTATCATGTTTCTTTTTAATTATTATTAAAAACTATCATTTTTAATAAACCAACTGTAAATATCATGCTATTGTAGGTTTACGTGGGCCTATGTTAAGTGACCTATGTTAAGTGACCTATGTTAAATTTGGTCACCCTATTATATCACATGTATGGAGTGTGACATGTTTAAAGTGATACAGCACTCATAACTGTGTGAAACTCTATTAGCACTGCTTTGAGTAATTCAGCTGTGAAAAGGCAGATCAGAAGAAAAGAAAAGAGTGTGGGTACAGAATGCTGGTACAGTTACTGTAGGTAACACATTAATGTACAGCTAATGTCGGGCAGCTTCAGAAAAGTCAATTAATCACATTTTAGTGCAAAAAAAACAGATGTGCAAATTTAGAAAGGTTTTATTTTCTATAAACTCTAAATTTTGGACAGAGATAATACAACAGCTACAATATTACAATTTACAGAGATTTACATTACAACACCAGATGTGAACAGTTATATGACCTTAGCTTATAGTTAAGCACCACGGCTTCAGTACATACAGTAATGTAACTGTTTAATAATACAGTTAAGCTGTGTTTATTTTATTATTATATTTTATATTTTATATTTTATTTTATATATTCACTCGCTGGAGTTGTCGTTCCTCTCTAGCATCGATGGCCAGTGAGGCACCACTGTTATGCTGTTTGTAGACACTCAGTGTACAGAAGTCCAGTCTCAGTACAGCTTCACTACAGCAGCTCTACAACATCTCACACAGTTAGTGGTGTCTGAGATATGACCTCCACCATGTTTCACAGCTACACTATTATCATCAGCATCAGTCACATCCAACGTTCCACACCAGGGGCAGCCATGGCCTAGTGGTAAGGATCTGGCCTTGTGACCGGAATCCCCAGGTTCAATCCCCAGACAGGACATGACTGAAGTGCCCTTGAGCAAGGCACAACTGCTCACCGGGCGCTGGTGGATAAGGGCTGTCCACCGCTTCAGGCACAAATTACTGTGTTCACTAGTGTGTGTGTGTTTCACTGCACGAATGGGTTAAATTCAGAGGTCAAAATCCGTTGTGTGAAAATCACATTGGCAAAAAGGTGAATCCTAATATTCTGACTATATATATATATACAGCAGTGGACTGTGTACTGCTAATGCAACAATACAAACAATTCCTCTGCTTTGTTACTATAAACCTCAGTAATTACTGACCTCTCCCTTAATCTGTTTACCTTTTCAGCAGGTTGAATGGATATTACCCAACACATGGTCCATCCTGATCACCTTCCACCCTACTCCTCCTCCTCCTCTTAGCTATCCCCATTTCCCTTTGTGAACTGAGATGATCCGAATCTGCAACCCCCACCATTTGCCCTTTTTGCGCCAATCTGAAACCTTTCTGCGGGCAGGAACCCTCTGTGACACTGTGCTCACAGTAGATAATCATGTTTTTAAAGCTCACGCCCTGGTTCTCGCCTTAGCCAGCAAGAACCTGGAGCGCCAGCTTATCAGACAAAATCCAAGTGCAGGCTATCGCTGCAATGTCGACAGCATTTCCCCCCATATACTTCAGCAAATCCTGGACTACATCTACAGCAAGTGGGTGGAGGTTCCTGAAGGAGATGTTCCAGAGCTACTGAAGGGAGCTCAGCATCTGGAGGTCCAGTCACTTGTGGACCAGTGTCAGGCGCAGATGAGGGTCCTGGAGGAGGTTAAAGATGCAGACCAGAGGATGTCCCCTGATGTTAATGTAGGAGATTGTGATTCAGTGCCACGAGAAAAAATCCCCTCTTCTGATGAGGCATCTCCTCTCAGTTCCTCTTTAGATTGTTCACCTCCGACAAACTCTGAGCCAGAAAGGTCAAGGCTTGTCTCAAGTCTATCACCGCCCCAACTGCAGAAGCCCACCTTGGCCATGACTCTTCCATCTGCGGGTTCCAGAGAGGTCACTGTCTCTAGTTTGTCATCATCTCCAGCCCAGACCTCCACACTCCCCTGGTCCCCAATCAACCAGCCACGACGGATGGTCCTTAGCTACAGAGACCTCATGGCAGTCCACACCTTCCGGGCCTCTCAGCACATGGTTGCCTGTTCTTACCCCACCCCGGTGTATCCCTTCTTCCACCACTCCCTCCCGCCTCAGCTACCTTCCTCTCTTCTGGGCTACACAGGTCTGGTAAATCCATACCACCACATCCTCTGTCCTGGACCTCTGGCTTTGGATAATCCAGGTCTCAAAGGAAAAAGTGACTCCATCAGCACAGTGCTGACGGGTGCTGTGTTACAGGATGCAGAAAGGTAAAAGTGCATTCATATCACTCCTCTACAAATACTACTGCTGTTATATCAGAACATGTACATCATGAGCGCTACAAACATGCAGTGTTAAAGGTACAAACATCATTTTATATTAAAGTTCCCTTCTCTCAGGATGTTAACACTGATACAAAAAATGGATTTGTCTGTTTGGCTGTTATTAAGCACAGACAGCACAGACTGGTACAGTTCAGTCCCAAAAAAATATTATTCTCAAGCATTCTATAGTCTTTAGTACAGTCTACAGAGTAAATAACATTTTTAATACAGTCTGCAGTGTAAATACAGTCTAATACAGTATGCAGAGTAAATACAGTTTTTAATACAGTCTACAGAGCAAATACAGTTTTTAGTACAGTCTGCAGAATAAATACAGACTGTAATACAATCTGCAGTGTAAATACAGTCTGTAATACAGTCTACAGAGTAAATGCAGTCTTTAACACAGTCTACAGAGTAAATAGTTTTTAATACAGTCTGCAGAATAAATACAGTCTAATACAGTCTGCAGAATAAATACAGTCTGTAATACAATCTGCAGTGTAAATACAGTCTGTAATACAGTCTACAGAGTAAATACAGTCTTTAACACAGTCTACAGAGTAAATGCAGTATTTAATACAGTCTGCAGAGTAAATACAGTCTAATACAGTCTGCAGAGTAAATACAGTCTTTAATACAGTCTGCAGTGTAAATACAGTCTGTAATACAGTCTACAGAGTAAATACAGTCTTTAACACAGTCTACAGAGTAAATACAGTTTTTAATACAGTCTGCAGAGTAAATACAGTCTAATACAGTCTGCAGAGTAAATACAGTCTTTAATACAGTGCAGTGTAAATACAGTCTAATACAGTATGCAGAGTAAATACAGTGTTTAATACAGTCTACAGAGTAAATACAGTTTTTAATACAGTCTGCAGAGTAAATATAGTCTTTAATATAGTCTACAGAGTAAATACAATCTAATACAGTCTACAGAGTAAATACAGTTTTTAATACAGTCTGCAGAGTAAATATAGTCTTTAATATTGTCTACAGAGTAAATACAGTCTAATACAGTCTGCAGAGTAAATACAGTTTTCAATACAGTCTGCAGAGTAAATATAGTCTTTAATATAGTCTACAGAGTAAATACAATCTAATACAGTCTACAGAGTAAATACAGTTTTTAATACAGTCTGCAGAGTAAATATAGTCTTTAATATTGTCTACAGAGTAAATACAGTCTAATACAGTCTGCAGAGTAAATACAGTTTTCAATACAGTCTGCAGAGTAAATATAGTCTTTAATATAGTCTACAGAGTAAATACAATCTAATACAGTCTACAGAGTAAATACAGTTTTTAATACAGTCTGCAGAGTAAACACAGTCTACAGAGTAAATACAGTCTAATACAGTCTGCAGAGTAAATACAGTTTTTAATACAGTCTACAGAGTAAATACAGTTTTTAATACAGTCTGCAGAGTAAATATAGTCTTTAATATAGTCTACAGAGTAAATACAGTCTAATACAGTCTGCAGAGTAAATACAGTTTTTAATACAGTCTACAGAGTAAATGCAGTTTTTAATACAGTCTGCAGAGTAAACACAGTCTACAGAGTAAATACAATCTAATACAGTCTACAGAGTAAATAGTTTTTAATACAGTCTGCAGAGTAAATACAGTTTTTAATACAGTCTGCAGAGTAAATATAGTCTTTAATACAGTCTACAGAGTAAATATACTCTTTAATATAGTCTGCAGAGTAAATACAGTCTTTAATACAGTCTACAGAGTAAATAGTTTTTAACACAGTCTACAGAGTAAATACAGTTTTTAGTATAGTCTACAGAGTAAATATAGTCTTTAATACAGTCTGCAGAGTAAATATAGTCTACAGAGTAAATACAGTCTGTGTTATTAGTGATGCACTGATATTGACTTTTCAGGCGTGTTATGATAACTGATTATAAATATCTGATTGTGACACTTTAAACATATTTAAACAAACTATTTTAACATGAATGTAGTTTATAATGTTATGGTCATTATAAGGAATTTCAGAGTGTACAACAGAGGATGACGTGCAGCCTAGAAATAAATTCCCCACAATACAAGCTAATAATTGGACACATTTAGAATTTTATTCATTTAGAATCATCAGCCATATGAATATGTACTACAATCATGGACTCACACACACACACACACACACACACACACACACACAAACACATATTTGGCAACCGTATATGTCACACCTGACCATGTCTATGGCTGTGAGCTATAAGAACTGTTGTGATGTGGGTAACTCTCTTTAACTCCTAATGTTCACACAGTGAGTCACACTTGAGCACATTTATATATGCACATGTGTATCTAATCATTAACTGCTGTGTTTATGAAAGTGACACTTCTTGCGTTGAAGCTCGTTTGACTTTATTTTGAGATTTTATTTATTTGTAAGTCTAAAACTTTACCTTTTAAAGTGGAGCTGAGACATTATTTACATACATTTAACATACATTTGGACAAGTTATAATGGACAAAAATGAAAATGTGTGGACAAGAGAAGACTATAGTGAAGAGCTATAAATAAATAAATAAATAAATAAATAAATAAATAAATAGTTCACTGCAAAATTTTAATGAAAGATTGTATTTTGTTTGATTTTTCCCTGCAAATGTGTTACGTTCAGCAAAACTCACAAACTGTGCACTAAAACACATTATTTCCGTTTGTAAGTGTCTGCTCCTTATAATCATATATGAAAGGAAACATTTTCAGAAGTCACGCTTTAAGGATATTTTGACAAAAAAAAGTGTTAATTATTGCCGTGTTGCTGCTGTTTGTAATGTTGAGATAATTTTTGTTTGCTGTCTAAATTAAAACTCTAAAATTATGACTTTACAGGAGAGAACAAACACTGTCTTTAGTTTCTATTGAAGTGCATGTAAGTACATTTGTTTAAAATGACCAAAAAAAAAAAAAAAAACATCATGAATTCTGCAGATAAATAAAAATACCCACATTTTTCATTTGATCATGTTTGGAACAGCCTAATGTGTGCAGATATACATGATAGGGAACATTAAGTCTTAGACTAAGTTTAGTCTCTGTACTGTGTGTCTGAATCATAAGTACAGAACATGAGCCTCATATCAGTCACTGCCTGATTAAGCTAAGCTTAAGATCTTAATAAGTCAGGCAGTGAAGTCCTGATGTTATCACTGTATCACTGCATCTCAACTGATAAACAACTTTGTACTTTCCGACAGACATTTTTTCCTTGCCCACTTCTCCACCTACATGACACTTTACTGCAGGTTTCTAATCTTTCTGCTCTTTTATTTGTGCATGACTCTCAGAAACATCACTGCCTTAACTCACATCACTGTGATAACGTCTTATGATTATTATTATTAATAATAACGCTGTATATGTACACCGGCTGGTCATAAGCAGTCAAGGTTTTGCAGTCTGACTCTGCAGCACTGAAACCTCACATAAAGATCATCACTGTACGTCAGCGCGAGCCGATTCTACTGTACTGCCCACTCAATTCCTGTCTGTGGACTGTTATGGAACAAAAGTCTTAATACTATCGGGATGGAGAAACCGAGGGGAGACCCCTTCATTTTCCCTCATTACTAGAACAATAAACATGAAAGTCTCTTCATCTCCATCAGAGCCGTGTGTGTTGTTTCAGTCTCATTTTTAGCCACCGGCAGCTTCTTAATGCTCACAGTTGCTCCATTCATGCTGTTCTGAACGGTGACGATCGTTCAGCCTGAAGTCAGCTCACCTTCATCTCATGACATCCACTTCTGCCTCTGCACCTGTAAGGTCTGTTAGTCAAACAGTTACCGGCCTGGCAGAGCCTCAGGAGTAAAAGTAGGAACATTTAAGCCCACAGGTCTGTTTTTCCTTTATCTTTAGATTTTAATCTGTGTCCACCTTCATGCTGGCAGAGGAAACCATCACCTCGCTTCACTTCCTGTCACACAAACATAAATGCACCTTTTCCTCTTAAACTGTTTTTTTCTCTGTTAGTTTGAGAGTCACAAAGGGAGGTGATGTAAGATCCTGTGTAAGTGATTGATTTCCTCTGGATTGTGACTCGTGTTGTAGTTGTAAGAAGGCAGATTTGGGCTTGTGGTCCGTGTATCTGTGGACGGTCGGTCTGTATGAACACCTGTGGTTGTGAGTGTTTAAATGCACTGAGTTTCAAGCTTTAATACTAATTAAAAATTTATTTAATTATTTATTTATTATATAAATGTATTATTTATTTTTCCAGACATGAATAATATTTAAATAGACAGCTGGTGCTCCCTGTACATAATCTAAACCTTCACATTATTAACAACCTACCAGTTGATATTCTTCAGAAATATAACAGTGACAGGGTTAGATTTGGGGTTTAGGTTGATGGTCAAATGAGTGTCGCTGAATAAAGTTGACCTTCAAAATTAAATAATATTTAATTTAAATACAGTGAATGTTTCTAAAGAGCACACAAATGGGCCTTTTTAACAGTTTCTGTGGTAAAAACTAGTAAAATCCAGTCGTTAGAAGAAGGCAAATATATCAGCTGTGAAGGAAGTTTCACTCATTTGTAATTTAAGTTATTTTTTTTTTGGTGTGTGTAAAATAGATGAAAATGAAATGAATTATAATTTTATAAAATAATGAAATTTTTTGACAGTTTTGTTCATCTGGTTCTGCTGCACTCAAAAACATAACAAACAAAAAGTTCACATATCATTTTAAAAGCAGGGATGTCCTTTGTTGCACTTTTATTTTCTACATCACTTGAACACACAGCTGCTGTTTATATTATATGAACGTTTTATGGTAATGACCCAATATTCCTTAAAATCAAATCTCTGTATATTAACTTACATTTAATTTTGTTTAATTGTGATGATATACAGATTTTATTATGGATGCAATACACTTTGATACAGATGTGCAATTTGGCTTGAATCAATCAAAATATATTTGATGAATTTGTGTAAATCAGTTACTTTAAGTCGGTGATTCAATACATATTCACTTTGTAAGCCAATCGACTGGACTGCTTCACAGTGATGTTGTAGTGATGCTACAGTAAATCTGTGATATCACATCAGATCTAAACAGAGTGAAACATTCTCCAGACTAATAACAGCTAAGACTCTTCTCCTCAGCCTCAGTCTGCTTAACAACGTACGTGAACAACCACCTCAACCTGCTCACCTGAAATCAGTCACCTGTCTGAGCCCAAGTTTATATAAAGTCAACAGTGTGTCAGAACATCTTCCTCTTGTAGCTCTTCACAAACTGCGGAGCAACATTAAACATAACATTTAAACGTCTGATCCTTTACAGGAAGCCGAAGGTTCAGCCAGAAAAGGAGACGCGTTGTAGATACTGCAGCAAGTCGGCGCATGGACCCACCTCCAGATCAGCAACATCAGGTGATCTACACTTTCTCACAGATTTTATACACATCCGCAGCTGCTATTACATGTAAATGTATAAAATTATTTTATTTTTAATTAACCTTTAATTTAACAGACAAGTCACTGAGATCAAACTATTATTTACTAACCTGGCAAGTAGCAAGTGCCACCTGAGCGACAAACAAAAAAACTCAAAATATACAAAACAGCAAAGGGGGGGGGGGTAAAAATGAAAATAATAAATAAATACATAAAAACAATAATTTATATAATCTAGATGTAAAATAATGTGTTGTGTCACTGCTGAGTACATGTGCTGTCTAAAGGCTCAAATATTTAACTGTAATTAACTGCATTATATTTATTAGTTAATAATTAATATTTTAAATAATAATAATAATAATAATAATAATAATTATTATTATTATTATTATTATTATTATTATTATTATTATTATTATATCTCATTTTCCAGGCCTAACCTGTATCTGTAAACTGTAATCTGTATTATCCTTAATAACAAAATGTTTTTAGAAAAATATTAACTGTATAAAACATTGAATAAAATATATTTTATATAAACAAAATATATAGTGAAGCTGTAAACAAAAGCAGACATGTCAAACAGCACTAAGACCATGCAGAAAAGTCACCCCACACTTCTAATACAATGTGACCGGTGGCCATCACTGCACAAAGCCCACATAAAACAGCTTTTAGAGCATTTCCTGGCAAGCGCAGCATCTTCGTTTACTGTTGTGGTTCATGCTGGACTGTTTTTGCTGCAGCACCATTTTGACACTCAGAGACTCGCTGCTCCATCAGAAAAAAATATCTCTGATTGGTCATTTTTATGCCAGTCAAACAAAAAAACAGCTCATGGAGCAGCTGTTCACTGTTTAATGGAGAAGTGGATTTGCATTATGGTTTCATCAGTTAGACTTTCTGTTATTTAAACAATAATGTGAGTAATATGTTTACACAGTAAAACAAACAGTAATTACAGTACATGAGGGGTACATCCTGCCCAACATTCAAATATGTCCAAAATCCCCTCAATACAGTGATATAAAAATATAAATAAATACTTTTATGCAATGTTTGGATATGTTATTGTACCAACTCTGAGCATCTCTGACTTTAAAAAGCCTAAATTAATGTTAAGGTTTTGCATGTTTACTGTATTTGCTAAAAACAGGCGAACAGGTTTTGGTGAAAACAGGCTGATATGCGAGTCCTAATCGATCACTGCTGAGTTAGATTAGATGAGACAGACTGATACTGTACAGACTCCTGCTGATCTGTAGATGTGCATCAACATTCTGTCTGATCACCAGTTTACTAAAACTTCACCACCCTCAGCATGAGCCCCGGGTACATCAGAGCCCCCATCACCACCATCATCAGCCTCGAGCAGTAGATGTGCCCCCCCAGCCCCCCACCCACCATTACCTGTGGCTAGATCTAGTCCCTCCACCCCCACCACCAACACCACCACCCCCCTGTCTCCACCCCCGGGCAGCTCTGGTAAAGTGAACACTGACTCTTGTGGTGCACTGATGCTGTGCTGCGGTTGCATGGCTAAAGGAACTGTACAGTGTGCTCTGCAGTGCATGCTGATTGGTTATACAGTGCACACAGAGTGAAAACATGCAGACGTCACCTTTCACTTTCCGTGTGTGTGTGTGTGTGTGTGTGTGTGTGTGTGTGTGTGTGTGTTGGACTGAACATCCCACTTTATCAGACACACTAACACGTCTGAAAGTGCAGGAAGGGGAACGTTGTCTTACAGTGAAGTCAGATATGACTCTTAAGCTCTTAAAGCAGAAACCTTCACTGCTCTCCTGCTTTCTGTCCTGCACTTCACTCTGGAGCTGTTTGTTTGCACTAATGCAGATTTTTAATCTTCTCTGTGCAGCATCCTGTGTGTGTGTGTGTGTGTGTGTGTGAGAGAGAGAGAGAGAGAGAGAGAGAGAGAGAGAGACTCAGAAATAGGTGACAGGCCACAAGAAGCTTTATGTCATTCTTGCAGCAGAACAAACATGACATGAGCTTCCATATGTTCTTAGTTCTCACAAACGATCTAAACAAAGACGAATGTGTTAACCACGCAGTTTTTCTTCATCTTTTGAGCTGTATGAGAAAGGATGTGGTATAAGTGTGTGTGTGTGTGTGTACTTGGCAAGCAGTACAGCAGGTTGCATGTTGAAAGCTGCCACAGGATGTACTTATCTAAAAATGGGCCTCCTCGCAGAATGATGGTAAAGGCAAAGTTGGGATGTCATTTTTAATGATCACACCCTCAGGACCACTTGTTATATTTTACACACTGCATATAAGAACCACAGAAGAGCAGATTACACACACTTTTCCATGTCAAGAACTTTTTCCAAACACACTTCAGCCCTCTGCCAGCTCTCTGCTCAGCTCAGTGGTTGGTAGATGTGGTTCCCGCCCAGTCCCTGCTAGAGTACGTCCCCCAAATAAATACATGATTAATGAGGCCGTCATGCATCTGTGCGGAGAAATAGGTCAGTTTAGTGTAAAAAGGTCATTTGTGTCTTAGTCCACTGACCACAATGGCCTGCTTACCTCTTACACTTCCACACAAAAACTGAAGTTAAAGGCGTTTTAAACATGTGTCACATCTTCAGTTACTGTAAGTGTGGATGTTACTGATGTTTGAGTCCCAAAGAAACAGAACTGAGCTCTCAGTGTCTGTCCTGCTGACGGAGCCTCTACATCATGTCCCTTTAGTGCTGTGCAGCCTGATAAGTGATGTCTGAGACTAAACATGTAAAAGTTTATTGTTCAGCAGTAAACTGTAATAAACACTTTTACTTTTTTAATAAAAACCTTCATGTATTTGCTGTTACAGCTCAGACGGACGGAGGAGCATAAACAACAGAGTGAAGGTTACTTATTGTCCTGATTTCTAACTCAGAACAGACAAAAGCCTCCGTTTAGTACTACATTAATACTAAACACACTGAACTGCCTTTGACACACTTTTCTTATGGACGGAGCTATTTTCTGACTGATCCAAATCCACCAGTAGATCACAGTTCACCCGACCACATGTGCACCAGAACCACGTCTCACATGTGGTCAGCTGGCAGAACGGTTATCTTTCAGAGATCTTGTGTTCTCAGGTTGGTGTTAACAGTGGAAAAGGTTACACCAAAAGTGTGAGCTGACCGGTCCATGTGTGAGAATGTTCTCCACAGCAGAATGACTCTGTTTCTGTCTGATCTCACTCATATACTGACCACGAGAAGATGACCTCTGCCCACAATGCTTTTTTTATACACACGGTCATATGAACATGTCCACACCTGTCCTGAGTGAGATTTATGAGTTGAACGCTGGATATTTAATCACAGAGTACAAAACGTCTTAATTCTGTCTGTTTCTGTCTGTATGATCAGGTTCAGAGGAGTATCAAGGATGTAAGTTCTGCAGGAGAGGTCTGAGAGACAAGCGATCACTGCGGTCACTCAGAAGAGGTCTTGGGGGTGAGAAACCCTACCAGTGTAAACACTGCAACAAAAGATTCAGTCTAAAACACCAACTGGATACACACCTGAGAGTACATACAGGTAACACACAACAGCTAGTCTTAAAACTAACTAAACCTGATATTTACATCAGTAGTGTTACCTCTTAGTCTGCTGGACAGTAACTAAAGATAACTGTTCAGAAACAGTCGAGACAAAGGAAAAATCTCCCCAATTAGCTAATTAATGACTTAATATTAGCTCATAGATGAGGGCAGACATACATCACTTCCTGAATGGGTGTGTAAGCCCACTGTACAGGACAGGGCTGATACTGGTATTATAACTGCAGACTAGTTAGTCCTCTAAACCTGTTAACCATGTTAATGTTAGTGATGTAGCTAATTACAGAAAAAAGGACAAATGACTGGGTAAGGTAGGTGTACGTGTGAGGATACGACACCTCTGATCACTGAGTGGACACTCATCTACTATTTCTTTTTCATTTTCCTTTCTATATACGCCAATGTTCTATTTATGCAAATATTGATCAGTAACAGCATATATAACTGTTTGCCTGACTGTAGGATTTGGGCTCAAAATAACTACAATATTTCTTAATTTATACTAATATACTGGTATTAAAACTTTGTCAGAAGATGTGAAATTTATTTAAAACTGAAAATAACTTTTGTGTAAATTAACATCAACACAGAAAGTCAATACACGTCACTTACACAAACATGATTTGTGTTCAGCCCAGAAACCATCACATTTCAGAGCTTTTATTACTGTTTGGCTTTTAATGACCTGAAACAAATGAGTTAAACAACATATCAGCGCTGTGGTTGACAATACTAGTGCATCTACATAATAGATTATTATTATTATTATTATTATTATTATTATTATTATTATTATTATTATTATTCATTTAGATTTGAGTAAATTACTATTCAAACTTGAAATGTGTGACCTTTAAATGTACAGAATATAAAATGACAGTTTGTCTTCCTGAGTTAAGTGATGAACACACGATATTCAAATGTTTTAATGTTTTGGATGGATTGTTTGTATTGTGACTAATGTCTCAAATCAGGCAAACAAGAAAAAAACTGTTTATGAATAACAATATGCATGTATAACCCACACTGGTCATATAATCAATAATACAGCTCAGTACACAGTGCTCCACTGTATTTAATTACATCTTGAATATTTACATTTATTTAATATTTACATTTGTGCTCTTATATAAACGCGGCTTAAGTTACAGTGCCATGTGAAAGTATTCAACCCTCTTGGCATTGTTCTTGTGTTGCTACCTGAAAACCTGTAAATAAAGCTTATTATTTGAGAGTTTGCATCATTTCATTTAGAGAACACTTCTACAAGTCTGAACATCTGATTTTCTTTTTATTGTGAAACAAAAAAACAGACAGCTTAAAATCACAGAAAACTTATATATAACTATTCACCCCCCTAAAGTCAGTACTCAGTAGAGCCACATTCTGCTGCAATTACAGGTGCAAGTCACTTTGGATAAGTCTCTATGAGCTTGCCACATCTTCTAACTGGGGTTTTTGCTCATTCCTCCAGTAAAACTGCTCCAGTTAATACAAGTTAGATGGTTTCTCCTGGTGAACAGCAATATTCAGGTCTGACCACAGATTCTCAGCTGGATTAAGGTCTGGGCTTTGACTAGATCATTCCAATACATTTATACATTTCCCTTGAGTGTTGCTTTAGCATTGTGCTTTGGGTCATTGTCCTGTTGGGTGAACCTCGGACCCAGTCTCACATCACTGACAGACCCAAACTGGTTTTGTTCAAGAATATCCCTGTTTTTAGCCCCATCCATCTTCCCCTCGACTCAGACCAGTTTCTCAGTCCCTGCTGAAGAAAAACATCCTCACAGCATGATGCTGCCAGCACCATGTTTCACAGTGGGGATGCTGTTCTTGGGGTGATGAGATGTGTTTTGATTTTACATCAGACAAAGCCTTTTCCTTGGTGCATGAAAAGTTAAATTTTGGTCTCATCTGACCAGAGCACCTTCCTCCATACTTTTGGAGAGTCTCCCACATGCCTTTTGGCAAAGTCAAAATGAACCTTCCAATTTTTGTCTGTCAATAAAGTTTTTTTTTTCTCTGGACACTCTTCCAGAAAGCCCAGCTCTATAGAGTGTGTATGGCTTATTGTGATCATATGGACAGATACTTCAGTCTGCAGCTCCTTCAGGATTAGCTTTGGTCTCTGTGCTGCCTCTCTGATTAATTAACTTGCCCAGTCTGACTGTTTTGGTGGGCAGCCCTCTCTTGGCAGGTTTGTTGTGGTACAATGTTATTTCCATTTGATGATAATGGATTTGATGGTGTCCCTGGGGATCATCAGAGATTTTGATATATTTTTTTTATAACCCAAGCTTGACTTGTTTGGAGATCTCCTTGGTCTCCATGGTTTTGTTTGGTTAGAGGTACCTATTTCAGAAAAGGTGTGCATATATTGACAGATCACTTTGATTGCACACAGGTGGACTTAATTTCACTAAGCATATGACTTCTGAAGGTAATTGGTTGCAGCAGAACTTTTTAGGGGCTCCATAGCAAAGGGGGTGAATACATATGCATATGCCAATTTTCATATTTTCAATTTTCAGATAAAAAAAAAAAAGACAAAACAAAAAAACATTTTAATACAGGTTGTAATGTAACAAAATAGGTAAAATGCCAAGGGGGGTGAATACTTGAATGTAAATGCAATGTATATGTTTGTGGGCTAATTAAGAGTCTTGACTAAGGTCAACTGGTACAGTTTTCTAAATCTGCCATCTACACCATGCACACTTCCAGAAAGTCATTTTCTTCTACAGAACCAACCAACCACAGAGGTGAGATGAGGCAAGATTTAGTGTTTTCTTCCTGCAAACAGTCTGCAAACAACATCAGTATCTGGATCTCCTCATATTGTTATTTGATGATGAGTGGAACTTGTAGATACACTAGAATAGGAGATATTATCCATAAACAACCTCAATAAGCACAGTATGTTGTATTACTTCACATTACATTACTTTATGTTTTAAAGAAATATAAGAATATATTGCAGTTGTACTATACTCCAAAAGGACAACCACTCAAACAATACCAGGTCAGTGGTGGCACCATGATGGAGGTAAATAATTGATCTGCCTTATTTTCTCTCTTATTTTCAGGTGAGAAGCCATTTGAGTGTCGACTGTGTGGTCAGCGCTCACGTGACTACTCCGCCATGATCAAACATCTGCGTACACATGGTGGGGCCACTCCTTACCAGTGCACCTTATGCCTGGAGTTTTGCAGCAGCTTGGCTACCATGCAGAAGCACCTGAAGAGCCACCCCACCCAAGACTTCCCACCAAACTGGAGCCTGAGCAGCACCTACCTCTACATCTGCCACATTTAAGATCCAGCCTTGGGTCACATATGAAGAAATTAATCAGATATCAAATAAGATTATAACTTACATCGATCAGCTATAACATTAAAACCAATATATTAAAAAGTTGATGTATTGTCCATCCTCCTCCTGCCACCAAAACAGCTACGAACCACTGAGTCATGGACTTTATAAGAACTCTGTGGTGTCTAATGCCAGTTAAAGATCTTTTAAGTCCTATAAGTTGTGAGATGGAGCAGCTGGATCTGCCTTTCTGGTGCAGCACATCTCACAGATTCAGATCTGGAGAATTTGAAGGCAGATCCATCCAACACATCTGACTTACCATCTAATATCGTCCACATCTTCACCTGCACCATTAATATGATAATCAATGTTCTTCACTTCACCTGTGAGTATTAATGCTGTGGCTGATCAATATAATGTAACATCAAACCAGATAATGTTGGGACTGTAAAGATAATATTTTTAAAAACTGTGTTAAATTTGATATATTTGCATGTTATTAATGATATTATATTATATTATATTATATTATATTATATTTGGCTTAACATAATAAATGTAGCATAGAGTCTTTTACGTCTGCTCAGGTCAAAGTATCTCTTAAAGTTGAAGTTCAAAGTCAAGCAAAGCATTGCGCACACACACACACACACACACACACACACACACACACACACACACACACACACACACACACACACACACATTTTTAGATTTGGAGTCCACATTAAAAGGTTTATCTTAATGGGGGCTTCCACAAAGTGAGAAGGTCTAGAATACTGACATCCAGCCACTGAGATTCAGGATTAGGAGCTAAAACACCTCAGTTGCTGCTTATAAAGCATTTACATGTATTAGCACAGATCTGTCAAAGTTTAGGAGTTTATCATGTTCTTTATTTGTTATCAAGCTCTTATTGCTGTTTGTAATTTGATAAAAGTTTAATAAAAGCGTGTAAACCTCTCGAGTTATTTTTCCTGCACTCAGTTTATAGAGGAGCCATTTTACTGCACAAATTAAAGCTTTATGTTTACCACCTAAAAAACAAGTGTCCTTTTTACTGTGACCTTATGACTGAGCTGAAATGATTATTAGGTAGCTGCTGCCCTCTGCTGGACTACTTGATTTTTTACACTAAACTGAACATGTGAAAAATAATATAAATGTTCCTCAAATTTAAAAAACAATATCTGGAAATTTTTTAAAAAAGTTTACAGATCTGTACGTTACAGACAGGACTGTGGCCACCATCATTTTTGGCTTCCTGAATGGTAGACCAGTGACCAGTCCATTGGAGGGGAGAATTTGGGTCACAACAGGACCAGAAATGATGTTATTATCCTAAACAAAGTGATGTTTTGTCTCAAAATTATTATTTTGCTTATTATGCTATATCAGAGCCATTTCTGACTGCTCTGGGGCTGTAAAGAGTCCCTCCTACCAAACCCTGCGCTATACCATCATACCACCCCAGTGTTCCCAGTACAACCCTCCCTGGACCAGCCACACCTGTACAGAGTTCCTGACAGTGATGTCAGAGAAAGGTGTTAATGATTAATGCACTGGAAGAGAGAAGGGAAATGGGTCAGAGTGGTGGGCAGCCCTACCCACAATGCCCAAGGACCAGCTGGGCATGAGGTGTTTTGCTGAAGGGCTCTTTATGGTGTATTTATATTGTTGTTGTTGTTTAAGGCCACTTCAGCTTCTGAGGCTAAATCTAGATCATTAATACACAAACAGTGTATGAATTCATGTTTGGTCCAAATCTGGCTCACATCTGAGGTCTCTTATGGCCCATATTTGGCCCTGAATGACAGTTTTGACTCAGAGAGAGTCTGGCTGCCTCAACTTGGCCACAAATCAATCAAACTTATATGGGTCAGATGTCAGGTGTGTTAAGCCCAGCCTAGGATTTTGGCCCACTTTTGAGCCACAGAACACTTGCCTGTGCTATAAATGAGTCATAAGTGCCAAAAGTGGTACAGAGGCCTAAATGTGTCTGCTATCTACAGAGAGACATTCACAATAACAGTCTAAACTCTTTACTCTAACCTGGAACATGTCCTTTGGTTTGTGAAAGGAGCTAAATAAGCTGATGATGATTATTATTATTATTATTATTATTATTATTATTATTATTAGTATTAAGACCAATTCTAAAAGTGATGTTTAACACATAAATTTTGTTCTACTGAAAAGTCTGTACAGTATATACATTCAGTACTTGATCTCAGCTCCTTTTGCATGAATTACTGCATCAGTGCAGCCTGGCATGGAGGTGATCAGTCTGTGGCACTGTTGAGGTGGTATGGACGTGATCAGTCTGTGGCACTGTTGAGGTGGCATGGAGGTGATCAGCCTGTGGCACTGTTGAGGTGGCAT
>BRDA01072747.1:8872-24209 GCA_036984385.1 Crenuchus spilurus | reverse complement strand
AGTCCATCCTTCCATCTAAACCTCTCTCCAAAGCCCATCCTTCCATTTAAATCTCTATCCAAAGCCCATCGTTCCATCTAAACTTCTCTCCAAAGTCCATCTTTCCATCTAAACCTCTCTCCAAAGCCCATCCTTCCATCTAAACCTCTCTTCAAAGTCCATCTTTACATCTAAACCTCTTTTCAAAGTCTATCGTTCCATCTAAACCTCTCTTCAAAGCAATAAAGAGAGGTTGACATTTTTTGTCTTCACAGTAATTGCAGTGTATTAAGGGCTGACCTATATGTGAAGAAATTTAAGACCTGACCACATGTCTTGTAAGACCTACATCTGCCTTCACTCTACAGCATATTCTACTGCACTTTGAGATGAAAACATATATGCTTTGCAGTGCTGCCATCTGTTGGTGGCAAGTAAGAATTTTCTCTACAGAGCTGATTGATTGCTACCATTTAACTGCCCACTATTGCAGGAAAAAAAATTCAGGTACCACACTGAAAGACCAATCAAAAACCAGCTATGTTGAAATGATTTACAGACTGAGGTCATATTTAAGATATCACAGAAAAAAAATGTAGTATGTGACACAAACCAACAAAATAGCTAGAAAATGTTTACAGGCTTTGTAAGTGTAAACTAAATACACTGCTCAAAAAAATAAAGGGAACACTAAAATAACACATCCTAGAACTCAATGAATAAAATATTCCAGTTGAAAATCTTTATTTATTACATAGTGGAATGCGTTGAAAACAAAATAACATAAAAATGATCAATGTAAATCAAAATTATTACCCCTTGGAGGTCTGAATTTGGAATCATACTCAAAATCTCATTCCACCCTCATGGAGTCTGTTTCTGACAGATTGAGCAGAAACATGGATATTAGTGGCCTGCTGGAGGTCATTTTGCAGGGCTGTGGCTCTGCTCCTCTTGTTCCTCCTTGCACAAAGGAGGAGGTAGCGGTCCAGCTGCTGGGTTGTTGCCCTCCTACGGACACTCCATGTCTCCTGGTGAACTGCCCTGTCTTCTGGTATCTGCTCCATGCTCTGGACACTGTGCTGACAGACACAGCAAACCTTCTTGCCACAGCTCACATTGATGTGGCATCCTGGATGAACTGCACTACCTGAGCAACTTCTGTGGGTTGTAGACACCGCCTCATGCTACCTCTATGGTGAGAGAACTGACAAAAAGCAAAAGTGACCAAAACATCAGCCAGAAAGGATGAGAATAGAGAAAAGGTCTGTCACCACCTGCAGAACCACTCCTTTATAGGGGTTGTCTTGCTAATTGCCTCTCCTTTCTACCTGTTGTCTGTTCCATTTGCACAACAGCAGGTAAAATTGATTCACAATCAGTGTTGCTTCCTAACTGGACAGGTTGGTTTCACAGAAGAGTGGTTGACTGCCAACTTAGCTTGCTGTAGACATATAATGGTGCTTGAAAGCTTGAACGCTTTAGAATTTTCTAGTTCTCTACGTATATTTGACCTAAAACAAAAAAGGAAATAAAGGGAACCAAATCAAACAAATGAGACATAAAAATATACATGCCAGTGAGTGGCAGAAGTATGCAAGCCTTTAAGATGAAGGTAAAATTAGAGTCAAGTGTTTTCAATCATTGGCAGGACAATCAGGTGTGAGTGTTGCCATGTTTAATTTAAAGAACAGGGATCTATCAAAGTTTTATCTTCATAACACGTTTGTGGAAGTTTATTATTGCACAGCAGATATTTTTAAGGACCTCAGAAAAAGAGTTGTTGATGCTAATCACGCTGGAAAAAGTTATAAAACCATCTTTAAAGAGTTGGGACACCAATAAAGATCACTCCAAGAGCAAGGCGTATAATAGTCCACAAGATCACAGGAGAACTCAAAGTAAGTTCCTGGAGAACCCTAAACATGGCAGTGTTGCAAGAGCCAGCTTGAGTTTGCCATCATGTGTGTTCTGGTATCTATTTATTGACGTCTGTTTCTTGAAATACCATTTTCCTATTATGTTGTATTTCTTAAGTGTACTTCTGTTTTGTTTATTCTAGGTTACAGTTGAATTCATTCATTCATTCATTATCACACCCGGTTAATCCTTATCAGGGTCGCGGTTAGTCCCCTACCCCCTCACTGGGCGCAGGGCAGGGCATTACACTATACAACTAAGCCCAGGACAGGGCGCCAGCCCATCGCTGGGTGAACACACACGAACACACATACATACACACACATGGACATTTTAGAGTAGCCAATTCACCTGACCTCCATGTTTTTGGACTGTGGGAGTAAACCGGAGACCCGGGAGGAAACCCACACAGACACGGGGAGAACATGGAAACTCCGCTCAGATGTGGACTCGAACCCAAGACCTCAGCGCTGAGAGGCGAACGTGCTAACCACTAAGCCACCGTGCTGCCCTACAGTTGAATTATTATGGATAATTATAAACTTAATCAGCTACACAGAGTGGTCAATAAAGCTTGTGCAAATAAACAGTCATATCAGAATATTATAACCACCCTCTTGTATCTACACTCATTGTCCATTTGGTCCACTGAGCATACAGGTGCACTTTATAGTTCTACAATTACAGACTGTAGTCCATCTGTTTCTCTGTATACTTTATTCACCCTGTTCTTCAGTAGTCAGGACCACCACAAAACAGGAGGATCATTCTCAGCACTGCAGTGTGGTGGTGGTGTGTTAGTGAGTGTTGAGTGGATCATACACAGCAGAGCTAATGGAGATGTGAACACACAGTTCACTCTATTAGACACACCTACCTTGTTGGTCCACCTTGTAGATGTAAAGTCAGAGACAGCAGCTCAGCACAGTCTGTGTTGGTCTTCTAGTCCTTCACTGTTGATGCTGTTGGCTGGTTGATGCACTATTTTCACTCCAGCAGTGACACTGAGGTGTTTAACATCAACAGCTCTGCCCACTCTGGCACACACTAACACACCACCACCACATCAGTGTCACTGAGAATGATCCACCTGCTGTGTGAGGGCCTTGATCATTGAAGAACAGGATGAAAACTACAGTCATGAGGAAGAAAAGTACATCCTCTTTCATTTCTGTTGTTTTTATGTATCAGGATGTAATAAAAATCATCTGGTCCTTAGATCTAAAAATTATGTGCATTATTAGGTAATTACAACCTGAGATGAGCATCAACACATATATTTTAGAGTGTCATTATTAACAAAAAATGAGGCCAAAGAGAAACAGTGTGGGAAAAATTAAACACAAACTTATTGGTTCCATAAGAATTAAAAGGATAAGTATCAGCCAGGTGTTGCGAATCAAATTGCTTGATTATCAGCAAGTGTGGCCACCTTTATAAAAAGAGATGTTTTGGCAGTTTGCTAGTCTGGAGCATTCAGGTGTTTATTAACACAAGGAGGAAAGACATCAGTAATGACCTTAGAGAAGCAATTTTTGCTGCCCATCATTCTTTTTTTTTTCTTTTATTAATTTTTGCCAATTATCTCTCTTTCCCAGTGTGGTAATCACCAATTAACCCAACCCATTAGTGGCTCTCTCCATCACTTTGCATTGTCCCTGACTCTAGGAGGGTGAAGTCAAGCACAAGCCTCCTCCATTGCGTGTGAAACAGCCACCGCCTCTTTTTGAACTACCACTGATACACCGTCACTGGGGAACCAACCCGCTTGGAGGAAAGTGCAGGGTCTCTATTTCTGAATTGACCAATCAGTAGACTCCTGAGCCAGTGGACATTGGAATGTGTGAGTGAGAGCGCCATCTACCTGCCCAGAGAGAGCACTGCCAATTTTTGCTCTCTTTTGCCCTGGCTGTTGATGGCAAACAGCATGACCGGGATTCAAACTTGCGATCCTTTGGTCATAGTGTCAGCGTCTTAGCCTGCTGAGCCACTCGGGGCCGTGCTGCCCATCATTCTTGGAAGGGTTTAAAACTGAAGTCCAACATTCTACAATGACAAACATTAATCACAAGTGGAAGATATTCAAGACATTTGGCAGTCTTTGTAGAAGTGCACACCCCAGCAAACTTAGTTAGACTGTGCAATGCTCAGAGAAACTGTAAAATAACATCACAGCACAGTTAAAGTTTGCAGAGTTGCATCTGAACAAACCACAAGACTTCTGGAACAACACACATAAGACCAAAGTGGAGATGTTTGGTCATAATGCACAGAACCACATTTGGTGTATACAAACACAGCATATCAGCACAAACACCTCATACCAGCTGTCAAGCACTGTGGTGGAGGGGTGATGATTTGAGCTTGTTTTACAGTCACAGGGCCTGGACAACTTTCGGTCATTGAGTGGCCCATGAAATCCTCTGTGTACAACCGTCTCCTAGAGTTAAATAGTTAAATTTGAGGCCGTCGATCTGACAACTGACATTACAACAGGACAATGATCCCAAATACACCAACAAATCTACAGGAGAAAGGCTGAAAAACAAAATGTGTTGAAATGGCCCAAAGTGCAGAACTCACCCAGTTGAAATTCTGTGATGGAATGTTTAGAGAACTGCCTAAACAAATGCCCACAAACTATAAAGAACAGAAGCAACACTTTAAAGAAGAGTGGACCAAAGTTCCTAAAATGGGCAATGAGTGGAGATACTCATGGTGGTCATAATGTTCTGTATAGAAGCTGGGCTGTATGAAAGGTTCTTCTGCAGAACTGTTTTAAAGAACAGTAGGTTGTGTAATGAATAATACTAACAATGGAGTCTCGGTTTTGAGGTAGAGCTCTTGTAACTGCTGTTCTCACCTCAGTGCAGCACTGCTTACACATTGACACCATTAATTGCATCACATTTCTCACCAGCATTAACAGTTCTCATGAAGGGTGGTGCAAGTGTAACTGCTCTATAACAGCCAGTACAGACTGGATCTGCTGGGGAAGTCCAACTCATCATCAACAGCTGCAACCATGGTAAGTGTCCTGCTGGGACAAAGACATCAGAAGCAGTTATTATAACAGATTATATGTAAAACTATTAGAACAGTTTTAAAGGCTAGTTTCAATTTAATTAGGCAAGGAACAACCAATGAAAGCTACTGAACATAGCTTGTGCTAAAAGTTTAACACGGCTTAACCTATGGTAGTTGTTTAGCGGAAAAGCAAAATCTTAAAAAAAATTTGAATATGGTGAGAAAATTTGTGCTCATAATTTAACTGAAAAAGCAAACTTTATATTGTTTACACAAAAAGTGACACATTTCAAGTCTTTATTTTAATGTTGATACTGTTTGAAAAATATTTTACTCAAACTCAAAAATGAAATATTCGAATAATTTGAGATTCTGGATTTATGATTTTCATGAGCTATATGTCAACATTAAAAATAATTTTAAAATGTAAAAGTCACACTTTGGTATAGAAGTAACACTTTACAACAATTGATGGTAATTAAGGTACTGAAAATTAATAAGTGGCATAATTAATCCCAAAAATACTCTAAACTAATGACAAAAATTTACTAGTAGTTTGTAAGTATAGTTTGTAAGGTTCTAAGAGAAAGCAGTCTTTTAAAAGGTTCTTTAAGGGACTTGAATGGTACTTCCATAGCATCACTCAAATAACTCTTTGTAGAAACATTTTTAATCTTGTTGTAGGTTTAGGACTGAGGAGACTTAACATCAAACTCTAGAATCACATTAACCATTTGCATTTAACAACTAATTCATTTAACAAACAATTCAACAATATGATTTGAGGTGCATGAAATTATGCACAATTTCCAGTAAATTTGAATCCTATTAATAACCAATATTGCTTTCCAAAAAGGCACAGCAGGACATTTATTTCATGCTCATTAAGGTAAGATCAGGATATGTGTTTTGTATTTTTTGGTTAAGAAGTACATTAAGATGATTAAATATGGTTCACTATATGCAGTATAACAAACATACTTGTAAAATATACAAACTACTTGGTAATACCAATTCTTTCTAAGCCTGAAATATTTAATAATGTTTAGTACTGTGATAATAACCATTAATTGATGCATCGTTATTGTAAAGTTTTATCAGTTTAATAGCACTCTTCAGTCCTCTGTGATGAATGAAAACCATGTATCTCCAAAATAGTAACTTTACAGCTAAAAACAAAAGCATTGTCAACTTTAAGTGTAATTTAATATAAAGAGATTATATTCCAAAGATTTTTGGAGAATTTCTATTGATCCATTCATCATAAAACGATCAATTAATTCAAAGAGTATCTGTCATAATCAAATGGTGTAGAATTTCTGTGAAAATTTAAAAAATAGGGCTTCTAATTTATTTCCTGAATGCAACAAAAATAACACATGCAGTAATTATTGTGCCACAACATTTGCATAGGCCACATTTTACATTTTATTTTTTCCCCCAAAATGTTACTTTCAGTAACTAAAGAGGATGTGTGCACACCAGCTGTTGTGCTACACTAAAGGTCTTTGCATCACTCCAGTGGACAATAGATCACACCACAGTGTATTTGATCATACCAAAGGAAATTATGTCACAACACAAGATATTACGACATTGACATTATGCCACACTAAATGACAATTAGCCACACCACAGGACACCTTGTCACACCAAAGAGCATTGGATCACACCAACTGTCCTGTCACACCACCAATCATACCACACAACATTATGTTATGTAACACCAAAGGATACTCTATCACACTCTATGACATTATGTAACACCTAAGGACTTTATATCACAACAGAGAAAATGTCACTAAACCGGATATTATGTCACTCCACAGTACACTTTGTGACACCAAAGTCCATCACACCAAAGGACATGCCACATTACCAGACGTACCACACCACAGGACGTTTTCTGAACCAAAGGATATTATGTCACACTTAAGAACATTATACCACACTAGGGATTGTATCACACACACTGTGTCACATTGTGTCACACCAGACAACATTGTCACACCAAAGGCCACTTTGTCATACCACACTGCAAAATCTGAACTGGATCCTGTCCCATTATATAACAAGTGATGATGTGTTTTGTGTTTGTGTCAGATGTGTTCTGGACTTCTGACTGGAATCTTCCTGTTGTCCCTTTTCTCTCCTGTTGTCTGTACAGCAGTTGGAAATCTCTGGAACGTCATCAAATTTCTCAGAAATACGTAAGAGCACTTCAATATAAGCTCTTCAACATGTTTCCGTTCTGATTAATGACAATTATGGCTGACCAGTCATAATGATTTGATGAGGAATTTTATGCACAACAACTAAACTCTTTTAGATCTAAAACAGCACTGCAAAAAAAACATGGTTCTAATATCATGACTCAGCTTCTAACAGTGGTGGTTCTCATTAGTGGTGTAAGAACCCTTTCCAAAAACTATACACAGAAGATTCATCAGTCTGAAGAACATGTTCATAATATTAATGATCCATTCATTAGATTATAGAACCATTTTAGATGTGAAATGTTTGTTTGCATTCTGATGGTACTATATGGAATGCCTTGGTTTTGCTATGGAGCCACCTCCTTTTAAAGTGATCAATTCAGATTTATATATTTATATATATAAGCTCCTTGCACAAAAAATAAGTAACATTGCGTGTTTAAAGTGGTAGTAACTTCAGGCTCCTGCAGATGGCGTTGCATGAAGATGATTGGGTTATAAAAACCTGCGGGGTGTGTGGAAGGATTCATACACTGAGAAAAGGTGGTACAGTGCAGTGAATGTCTCATTTTACTTTTGGAAAATTGACAAAAAGGAGGTACTGCATTTGGGCACCAAAGATCATGTGAAGGAAGTAGCTGAATTTGAAGGTGAACAGAAGCGTATGGTCATGCAGGTCTACCAGCAGTCATATAAATCTCAGTATATAGACAATTATCTTCAGAATTGTGGCCAACAGCACTCAAGACTGAAGTCCTCTTAGGTACAACTCTGCTCAATATGTTCATGTACTGCAGGTCCCTGTGGAGTTCTTTCAGATATTGATTGTGAATAGTGGTGGACAGTAACGAAGTACATTTACTTGAGTACTGTACTTAAGTACATTTTTTGAGTATTTTTACTTTACTTGAGTATTTTTTGGTGAACTTATGACTTTCACTCCACTACATTTCAAAGACAAATATTGTACTTTCGACTCCACTACATTTCTAAGAAGCTTACCGTTACTCATTTCTTTTGGCTCAGCATAGCTTTGTAGACCGCTGTTGCTGTTGTTTCTTTACTGAAATGCAACTGGCCACACGCTGTGCTCCTTACAAGAGGGGGAACCAATCGCAGTCTCCGCTCACACCTGGGACTCATGTTTACCGCAAACAAACTATATTTCTGCATTTAAGAACTCACCATCCAACCTGTTTGTGTGGAAAAAAGTCTCATCTGTTTTTTTTTTTTTTTTTTGAAGGGGGAGGGCGGTTAAATATAAAAAAAATGACCAAAAACATTATGTAAAACCACTCAAAACAATACAGCAATGTACTGATATTACAAAATATAATTTGTACTTTTGAATACTTAAGTATTTTTAAAAGTAAGTACTTCAGTACTTTAACTTGAGTACTTTACTTCTAGTTGAGTAAATGTTGACCATGAGTATCAATACTTTTACTTAAGTACTAGAGTTGAGTACTTTGTCCACCACTGGTTGTGAAGAACCTGCATTGAATTTTAGAAGTAATTCTTGTCTGGAAGTGAAGAAATGAAACCTGCCAGTGGTCTTGCTTTGAGAATGTCCTGTAGACTGAGATTGTTACCACTGCTGGTAGACCTGTATGACTGTACACTTCCATACAGCTGCAAATTCAGCTATTTCCTTCACACTCTGACCTTTGGTGGACAAATACAATAACTTCTTTTTATCATTAACATCTGGTTTTTGACCGATTTTCCACACATCAGACCAGACATTTACTGCACTGTACCTCCTCTTCTCAATCTATGAATTGCATCACACACCTCACTGATATTTATAGCCTGATCATCCTCATGCAGCACCATCTGCAGGAACCTGAAGTTACTACCCCCTTAAACACTAATACCTCATATTCTAGTGATTAAAAGTGTTTGTTAAGGTAGTTTATGGATTGATATCTTCTATTCTATGATTAGTAGTGTCTATTCTGCCTATTCCCGCAGGGTCTTAAAAAGTCTAAAATTCAAAACACTAAATTTAAGGTCTTAAAAAGTCTTAAAAACAGCTAGATATTCATCCAAGATTAAATTAAATTTATTAAAGTCTTAAATTTTTACTTTTAATTCCAGAGAAGCGTAGACTAACTGGAATTTAGTTTTGCTAACTTCTGCTAATGTCTACTAAATGCCTCAGTGTAAATGTAGTTCTGTGTTCTCTGTTTTCCTGGGGGGGGGTTTACCAGTGTGGAACTACAATTCCCATGATAACTTGCACATCTGTGAATACACTGTTGCTTAGCGAGTTTTCAGACTCCTCTAGCGACTTTTCTTTTCCAAAAAAGCATCTAGCGACATAATCTAGTGACATTTCTCTGTGTTATTGGAGACTTTTGGAGACTCCGCTCCAATCGTTCTGAGTTACAATCGCCATGCGTGCGCTCCATGAGCTTATGTCCCGTCCGAATTCACTGACAGGCGATTAGCATCACATTAGCCTTGTGCAGATTCTCTGCTGCGGTTGTTTGAGTTTTATTTACTGGATATGACTGATTCTGTGAGGAGGCCTATCAGAACACGGAGCACTGTGGTGATGATAACCTTAAATCTGTTCATAAACCTTCATTGCTACAATAAATTGCTACAAGCTTCACTACAATAATGTTACAGCTTCACTATGTGTACAGACTCAGCTTTAATTCAGTGGGTTGAACAAAATGATTACATAAATATGTGATGAACTAAAGCATTTTTAAACACAATCCCTTCATTTCAGGGGCTCAAACGTAATTGTACAAATTAAATAATTGTAAATAAAATGCTCATTTCTAATACTTGGTTGAAAACGCTTGTTGGCAGTGACTGCCTGAAGTCTTGAACATCACTAAATGCTGTTTCCTTCTTTTAATGCACTGCCAGGCCTTTACTGCAGCGGTTTTCAGTTGCTGTTTGTTTGTGGGCCTTTCTGTCTGAAGTTTAGTCTGCAACAAGTGAAATGCTCCTCAGTTGATTTGAGATCAGGTGACTGACTTGGCCATTGAAGAATATTCCACTTCTTTGCATTAGTAAACTCCTGGGTTGCTCTGGCTTTTTGTTTTCGGTCATTGTCCATCTGTATTATGAAAGGCTGACCAATCAGTTTGGTTGCATTTGGGTGGATATGAGCACACAGTATGTTTCTGAATACCTCAGAATTCATCTGGCTTTTTCTGTCCTGTGTCACATCATCAATAAACACCAGTGACCCAGTGCCACTGGCAGGTATGCATGCCCAAGCCATCACACTGCCTCCACTGTGTTTTACAGATGATGTGTTATGCTTTGGATCATGAGCTCTACCACACCTTCCCCATATTTTTTTCTTTACATCATTCTGGTAGAGATTAATCTTGGTTTCATCGTCTAAAGAATGTTTTTCCAGATCTGCTCTGGCCTTTTAAGATGTTTTTTTTTTAAGTAAACGCCAGTTTAGCCATTTTATTCTTGAGGTTTATGAGTGACTTGTACCGTGCAGTGAACCCTTCATGCATTCTTCTGTTTATGGTAGATTTGGATATTGATACGCCTGCCTGCTGGAGAGTGTTATTCACTTGGTTGGTTGTTCTGACGGCGTTTCTCTTCACCATGGAAATTATTCTCCGATCATCCACCACTGTTGTCTTCCGTGGGCGTGTTCATCGGTGCTTTCTTTCTTTCTGAGGATGTACCAAACTGTAGATTTTGCCACTCAATATTGTAGCAGTTTCTCAGATGGGTTTTTTCAGTTTTCACAGCTTAAAGATGGCTTGTTTCACCTGCATGCAGAGCTCCTTTGATCACGTTTTCTTCACAGCAAAATCTTCCAAATACACACACACCACACCTCAAATCAACTCCAGGCCTTTTATGTAAAACTGATAATTACATAATGAAGTGAGTCAAATGCCACGAGAAGGGCATACAAAGACAAGGTTGCACAACTCAAAACCCTTGAAACTGAGATAGGTGATAAAAAATGAAGAACTCTAACATATGTAGGGTGAGGTTGTATTTAGACATGCTAGTGTTGTGTTGATAAGGTTACTTGTGTTTAGAATGTAATTATTTGGACTATCTGTTCTAATATCAAATTAGGGGCGGCACGGTGGCTTAGTGGTTAGCACGTTTGCCTCTCAGCGCTGAGGTCTTGGGTTCGAGTCCGCATCTGAGCGGAGTTTCCATGTTCTCCCAGTGTCTGCGTGGGTTTTCTCCGGGGTCTCCGGTTTCCTCCCACAGTCCAAAAACATGGAGGTCAGGTGAATTGGATACTCTAAATTGTCCATATATGTGTGTGCATTTGTGTTCACCCAGCGATGGACTGGCGCCCTGTCCTGGGCTTAGTTGAATAGTGTACTGCCCTGACCTGCGCCCAGTGAGGGGGTAGGGGACTGACTGTGACCCTGATTAGGAATAAGCGGGTGTGATAATGAATGAATGAATATCAAATTAATCCTTTTCTATAACTGAATTAATAAAAATAAAATGTTTTGAGAATATTTGGGATCATTAGAATGTTTCTGCCAATTTGTCATGTTGGTCTTAAATTTCACTTAGAATGGTCTTAAAAGGTCTTTAAAAAGTCTTAAATTTAACTCACTGAAACCTGCAAGAACCCTGATTGATGTTTATTGACTAAAATGTATTAATCTAGTGGTTAATAGTGTTTATTCAGGTTGTTAGTTTAC
This sequence comes from Crenuchus spilurus, assembly GCA_036984385.1. Classification (NCBI taxonomy): domain Eukaryota; kingdom Metazoa; phylum Chordata; class Actinopteri; order Characiformes; family Crenuchidae; genus Crenuchus; species Crenuchus spilurus. Next base: position 12,397 of record BRDA01072747.1, on the reverse strand, counting down.
TATTTTGACAATAAAGTGCATCCACATCCCATATATTTCATATTTTTTAATGGTCTCAAAACTGAATGCTATATACATTATATATATATACTATTTGTAACTTTTGACACTTTCATTTTTACAGTTATGGAACCAGCAGTCAGTTTGCACTGGCCATCAATGTCCCTACACAGAAGTGTTCTGCAGGCTTTATCCCTGACCAGAACTTCCTCCCGAATGATGATGCACAAACAGTGAAGAATAACATGAATGGTCAGAATAAAGTTTACAAAGGTCAAGACCTGATTGGTGCCAAACCAAAGCCAATCACAGGTACTCAAGCCAACTATCACTCTGAGTATCTTCTGCTGATTCGGTCCAACCCACCCAACCTGTCTCCTGATGACCCACTCATGAAGAGTCTCCTGGATCATAACAAACAAGGATGTGTGATCTTCTACACCTACAACTCTCCCTGTGTGCAAACCTGCTCAACACCTAATAGTCCTTACAGCATCATCCCTGCCCTCAACATATTCAGAAACCACGGCGGTCCAAAAGCTTTTGTATTCACTCAGGTTTGGCATAGGGATATAAATTCGACTTACTGGAAAGATAATGTCAAGTTGGTGAACGACAGAGTGCCGGTGTACAAGTGTGATAATATTAGTTGTACTCCCTGTGTCAATAACAATGGAGTAGTTAACAATCGCTGCACTAATTAGCATTATGGCTAAGGCATGTCTAGTCTAATGCTGCTTTAACCTGCTTTCTTGCAAATATCTCATGGACTCAAGCTTAATGCTTTTGCTTTCATAAATAAAAACTTCAGCATTTAATGGTTTGTGTTTGTTAATGTAAAAATAACTATAGGAGTGAGTTTCTAGGTTTTAAAAACGTCACATGATAATATGATCACAGTCACAGGTACATTTGTATCTGTAGTAAGTGAGCCGTCTACCTACACAGTGTCTAACACTCTGCATGTGACCACCATTTATTTACTTCAGGTGTCAAAATGGCCTCAGCATAACACTACCATAGACCTTCTCAGTTTTTATAGCAGTTTTAGTAGAATTAAATGTAATGCATGGTGTTGCATTGTGGGATTGCCTTAACAAATGAGGATGCAATTGTTCTCTCTCAGTATCACTCTTTAAATAAGTGTGTATTTTTCTTATGTAATACATCAGTATAATGTCAATTCTTTTACCTCCACAAAATGCTCTCTAATGTAGAGTATGGAGTGGAAGAACCAAGTAGATTATTAAGTGACTCTTCAAAGGTTTTCATATTTGTTGGATTATGAAGGCTTTTGGTGGTTAAGACTGTAAATAGCTGCAGCCAAATCTCGAGAAACAATACCTGACAATCAATGAGATTTGCTCACAGATTAAACTAGAAAAGTGTATTTCCTGAAGGAAACGCAGAATGTTGCGCATTGCTAACATGGCCCACAAGCTATCAAGGTATCCCAGTTGGTTTGTAAGGTGATGCTGTGGTATCTGTGGTGGTTCCTATGGTGTTGCTAAGTGGTTGCTAGGTGGTTGCTAAGGTGTTGCTATGTCATCCGAGGTGGTTGCTAAGGTTTTGCTATGGCCCCCAAGGCAGTTGCTATGGCCCCCAAGGCGGTTGCTATGTTCACCCAAGGCAGTTGCTATGGCACCCAAGGCGGTTGCTGTGGGCCCCAAGGCGGTTGCTGTGGGCCCCCAAGGCGGTTGCTATGGGCCCCAAAGCGGTTGCTATGGCTCCCAAGGTGGTTGCTATGGTTCGCAAGGCGGTTGCTATGGCTCCAAAGGCCGTTGCTATGGCTCCCAAGGCGGTTGCTATGGTTCCCAAGGCGGTTGCTGTGGGCCCCCAAAGCAGTTGTTATGGGCCCCAAGGCGGTTGCTATGGGCCCCAAAGTGGTTGCTATGGCCCCCAAGGTGGTTGCTATGGCTCCCAAGGCGGTTGCTATGGTCCCAAGGTGGTTGCTATGGTTCCCAAGGCCGTTGCTATGGCACCCAAGGAGTTTGCTATGCCCCCAAGGCGGTTGCTATGGTACCCAAGGCGGTTGCTATGGGCCCCAAAGCGGTTGCTGTGGGCATCAAGGCGGTTGCTATGGTATACAAGGTGATTGCTATGGTATCCGAGGTGGTTGCTAAGGTGTTGCTATGGTATCTGAGGTCGTTGCCATGTCTGTAAGTGAAAATGAATGGGAATGAATGGGAGGAACGAGGGATGAAAAGGTGACAAAAAGAGAAGTGCGGGTCAGTATGGCCCTGCACTAGAGCTCTGTTACCTGCCCTGATGGAGTACATGAATTTTGGTGGCTGTTGGGACACAGAAACTCTGTGGCTTGAATGTATGTGAAAATGAATGGAAGTCAATGGGAGGAACAAGGGATGAAAAGATGATTAAAAAGAAGAGTGCGGGTCAGTATAGCTCTGGATTAGAGCTCCATTACCTGTCCTGATGGAGTACATCAATTTTTCTGGCTGTTAGGACACAAACTCTGTGGATTCAGTGTATGTGAAAATGAATGGAAGTCAATGGGAGGAACGAGGGAAGAAAAGATGACAAAAAGAGAAGTGCGGGTCAGTATGGCTCTGGACTAGAGCTCTGTTACCTGCCATGATGTAGTATATCAATTTTGGTGGTTGTCAGGCAAAAGTAAGCCTGGAATTTGATATGGGTGAAAATGAATGGAAGTCAATGGGATGAAAAATGGGAATGGCCAAATGGGATGACAATAAAACAACAAATAAACGAGTGCGGGTCAAAACAACAGTGAATTTGTGCTCGGGGGCCTGCCCTGATAAAGTGTATCCAAAACGGTGCAAATTGGTCAAGCAGTATGCTCCCCATTCATTCTTAATGGGAAAAAATTCCCAGCTTAAGGAAGTTTTTAGGAAAACCACACATCCAATCAAAATTCTGTATACAAGCCCGGATCATGCAATCGGACCGAATAATCTGGAGTTGGAACGGTGTCGATATCTTGAAAACTGCGGGACAAGAAGTGGGACAAAAGAAGAAGAAGAAGAATATATGAAAATCGAATAACAGTATATATATATATATATATATATATATATATATATATATATATATATATAGATTGCTTTGCAATGCGCAACATAATAATCAGACTAGCTCTGAAAGAAATGTAGATAAATCAGCCTGTACTTTTCTAAAATGAAGAGAGGGGAAAAAACTCAGACATGGGGCATCCGGACGTAAATACAATCTCAAAGGTGCTCCTGTAACAGACAAAAAAACAGACGGTAAGTTACTCACATAAACAAATTAATCACATCTAACAACACAGGATGATGACTACATTAATAAAACACTAAGCCAGCACAACACAACGCCCAACATTGCCACAATTTTCAATATTTAACAAGTATAGACAATAAAATACGTCAACACAACACGACCGAATCACAAAATAATTACATCAGTAGTAGGACACAACAATCTACACTAATTAAACAAATACACTCATTGAATGGCAGACAAAAAAACAGACAATGTCCTCGTGGAAACTCTAACATAAATGTA
>BRDA01072746.1:1128-15214 GCA_036984385.1 Crenuchus spilurus | reverse complement strand
CTGTTTGAGGTGCAGTGACGTTTAAGGGCCCGGAGATCACGAGCATCCAGTAGAGTTTTACGGCCTTGACTCTTACGCACAGCGATTGTTCCAGACTCTCTGAATCTTTTGATGATGTTATGCACAGTTGATGATGATAACTTAAAAGTCTTTGCTATTTTATGCTGGGTAACACCATTCTGGTATTGCTGCACTCTCTTTCTGTTCAACAATGGTGGAATTGGTGATCCTCTTACCATCTTGGCTTCAGAGAGACACTGACACTCTGAGAAGCTCTTTTTATACCCAATCATGTTGTCAATTGACCTAATTAGTGTTATTTGGTCTTCCAGCCAAATCTTCCAATTTCCTTTTTCCAGCCACTTATTGCTACTTGTCCCAACTTTTTTGGGATTTGTTGACACTGTGAAATTTTGAATAACATATTTCTCCTTTAAAATGTTACATTTACTCAGATTAAACTTTTGATCTGTCATCTATGTTCTATTACGAATACAATATTGACATTTGCCATCTCTACGTCATTGTATTCAGTTTTTCTTCACAATTTGTTTAGTGTCCCACCTTTTTTGGAATCCGGTTTGTACTAATAACTATATATTATTATAAATTGATGGATTAATAAGATTACGCTGGCCAATCAATTTGCATTATTTTGCTTGCCTTTTATTTAGATTATGAATACTTTCCTTCATCTAAACACCAACAGAAAGTCAAGAGGTGTTGTGATTGGTCAGTGATCTAATTTGCATACTTATGTGGACCCTAATGTCAATAGGGACATTAGTAATAGTGGGAACTGTTGCAGGTTTCTTACTGAAATTAATGTTTTAAGAAGCTTTGAAAGACAGACTGGGTTCCTACAACAACCTTTTATGTATCAAGAAACTGGAAAAAGGTTCCCAGGAGCATGTTAAAGGGTTCTGTCAGCCTGACAGTCTGAAGAACCCCTAAAAGATCTGCCTATTAACTGTATTATACTGGTGAACAGTATGAACCTTTAAGCCTGTCGTAGCATGTAAACAGATATTGTTTTCAGAGTAGAAACTGGCTGAAATGCATCTATTCTCAACAGTGTTGATCCAGGACCAACGTCACCCTGGCTCTGATTGAAATATCCTGAAATCAACCTTATAAACAGATAATAATGGCTCTAACTAATGACAGACTAATGCATTTGTCTCAGAGGCTGCACTTGACCAAATGCTTCAGCCACCTACAGCACTACCATCCATTCAGTGGAGCACTGCATTAAAAGCTGTCATATGCTTTTCTTTTTCACTCGTGGTCAAGTACCACTCGTTTCCCTGAGTAGAGGCCAATATCAGGCCGCATTCATGCTACTCATGAGTGACATCCACTCAGATTACAGCCCTTATATACAGACCTGGAGCTATCCCAACAGCCCCATTAACAGCACTCAATGTTCAGTTATAACACAGCTTCAGCTAATGATATAATGGACTCATAAATAAGACAAACCCTCATTTTCTTAGAAAATTTTCAGATTTGTTGTCCATTTCAACCTGCTCTTCTCCAAAATATTGCAGTTTATCTGCAGAGTTGGTGTTAATATTCAGCAAAAAAAAAACTGAGCTACTAAAGCCAGGTTTACACAAAAAATACTGTCATATGTTTTATATTCATTACATGTAAAGTGACATATTTCAAGCCTTTTTTCTTTCAGTGTTGGCTTATAGCTCATGAAAATACAGAATCTCAGATGATTATAATATTTGATCTCTCAGAGCTACAACTGTCACATTACTAATATCAACACTCCTGAACCAGAGACAACATCAGAAGTGTCTTATCTGGACTAAAGAGAACCAGAACTGGACTGTTACTCAGTACAAAGTCCTCTTTTCAGATGAAAGTCAGTTTTGTATTTCATTTGTAAATCAGCTGCCAGAGTCTGGAGGAAGAGTGGAGAGACACAGAATACAAGGTGTTGTATCAAGTCCAACATCAACACAGCTGATTTTTTAGTGCACTTCATGCTTCCATCTGCTGGCAAGCTTTATGGAGATGACCAGCAGCTGATCACAGTGTCAACACTACTGCTGAGCATGATATTACTGTGCCAGCCAACTCATGAGTTATAAGTTATACTGATCAACATTAAAATAATAAAAGACTTAAATATGTCACTTTGCGTGTATATGACTGTATGTGATGTGCACTACTGTTAACCGTTTAGAATCACTTGTGATGTTAATAAAAGTTATTCAGTAGCATGTAAACAGTGTATATAGCTAAATTTATAAAACAGCTCTTCAGAACATGGAAGAATATTCAGCTGATCTGAATGGTGCATCCCAACGCTGTGAGGTCTGATATTTCTTCACAGAAACTGGACCGACTGTAGCCAGCCAGTTATGGTTTAATTCAGGTTAATTTAAGGTGTTCCAGCACCCAGATTTAGACCTTGTCATCATCTTCAGTCTACATCATTATGTAGGCTGATGAAAGTTGTAAATATGGCCAGAATTGGGCCATCACTCATTTGCTATCAGAGTTGATAATGAAAACAATGAATGACCTCTGCCACTGGAGATGAATTTTGTGCTTCTGATTCACATTTTTCACACAATTCTCTAAACAGTCTGATCACTTTGTAACAGAAATTGGTGGTAATGTGTACCTAACAGTGGTTTCAGAAAAGATAAGGTGACACCTTGTGGACAAAATGATAGTCAATACGGTGAAGATTTTGCCATCAGTTTTAATATTTATGTACAGTACCCGATCACTGCTCCAGTTTTCAGAAAAGAAACCAAACGAGCAGAGAAGGATAAAGACTTGAACAAGAATTTGCTAAATAAACTGCATCATTAATGCAAACTTCAAATAAAATCATTAAAATGAAGTTCAGGGTTGCAAAACTCTGCTATTGGGCACAGCAAGCCACTGTTTTAGGGGTGCGACTATTGATGGGGTGCCAATCTACATGCCAAGACAATTTAGAGTAACTAATTCACCTGACCTCCATGTTTTTGGTCCGTGGGAAGAAGTCGTAGACTCTTGAGGAAATCCCTGCACACATGGTGAAGAGGAAACATGAAATGGAAACTCCACCCAGATGGCGACTTGAACCCAAGATCCCAGTGCCAAGAGACAAACATGCTGACCACCAACTCACCATGCCTTGTTCTCCCCCCAGTCCAAAAACAACATGAGTTCAGGTGCACTGGTTAGTCTAAGGTTGTGTTCACGCAACAGATAAACTGGATCTGTTTCTCAAATCAACTCTGCTGAGATGATTCTGCACTGTTATTAATAAGTGATCAAATTGGATTTGCTCGTCCAGACAACATAAACTTGCTTGGGTTATTGTGGTAACAATGTAGGCATCAGTAACTACAGCAACACGGCTTCAGTGTTGCCAGGTTTGTGGTATTTGACCTGCTCTAAAAATATTCCATGTCCTCCAAAGAACTCTTATAGTAACACAGCAGTAAAAATAGAGCTGATGATGACTTAGGTAGACGTTCTAATGATAAAAAATTCAGCAGAGGGATCCAAAAATATACATTAAAGCAGAGTAGAAGGAAAAGTGTTACTGTATGTCGTAATGACAAAAAAAAAATGTACAATTATGTACACTTTCTTTTCACTCAGCGTCTTGTGCAAAGATATTTAATAATAATAATAATAATAATAATAATAATGTATGCATACTTACAAAATGCTTGAAAAGTATTATAGAAAAGAAAATAAATGAAAAAGTAAGATTCAAATAAGATTTATTATTAGTATAAAAAAGCTATTACAGTTTCCTCAAACATCTGTGATTACACTGTAGATTAGATTTTGGGTTAGTTTTAAGATTGTGTAAGACAGCTTTCTGAGCTGGAAAATATTTCAGGACCTGGCAACCTGGGACTCCACTGTGGTGCCCTTTGCGTCACTCTATTTGGGTCCCTGCACTTCCATCACTCTGGATTTGACGTTGTCCTTGTTTGTTGTGTCACAAGTGACGAGAAAGGCACTCTGAAATCTGATTTGAACGGCCAGAGTGTCATGAATGAGACGGATCTGTACAAATCAGACTTCAAACCACCTCCACATCTGGTATGGATCTGATTTGCAGAACTCATATTTCATGTGGGTTTGTCTGGACTATCAAAAATCTCTATACAATCTGGACGAGCCAAAAATCTGAACTGGGCTTGCTGTCTGAATATAGCTTAAATTGTCCTGGTGTGAGTGTGTGTATATCTGTGTGAGTGTGTGTGCCCAGTGATGGATTGGCGCCCTGTTCTGGCTATAGCTACAATAGTTGCATCCATGCCCAATGCCCAATGAAGGAGTAGGTGGACTCATCACAACCCTAAACTGAATTAAGCAGCTAAAGAAGATAAGGCACAAATAACCCATTTAGAATCCACTGTTTTTGTGAGGTCATAGAAGTTAACACACTTTTATATACCAGCTTATTTGGATTAAGCACCGTCTCTTTCACGCTTAGTCTGAATGAATCACAAAAAGTCTGCCAATCAAAACAAAGCTCATTTGCATATATCTTACACAGGTTTTAAAGGTAACAAAAACAGGGATAAAGACAGGTTGTGTAGACTATTTTAAGACTTAAAATGAACCTAAACATCTAACAATGGACTTAAATAATAAAATACTACTAATAAAATGTAGAATATGTCCTTTATTAGTTGTAACTGAGCATGAACTTTTGAGGACTTTCGGAGTTTAAACAGATTGGAAATTTTTCCATTTTTATGTAAAATATGAAAGCAGAATAAAAGCAAGTCATGATCCTTCTATCAATAATGCTCCAAAACATCCACAGTGATATGATTTCACATCTGAATTCAATATGCAATAATGAGGCTGCTCATTCTGCAAAAGTTCTAATGTCTTTGCTCTATAATGGCTTAGAAGACAGATGGATAATCATCTGGATGTATTCATCCAACATCTGTATTTACTCTGTATTGTCAGCAGTGCTGATAGTACAGATGAGCATTCAGATGGTGCTTTTTAAGACTCTCTCAAGAGCCCTTCTTCACATTGTTGAGAAACAACAACCATAATGACGTTCCTCTAGCTTACGTAACACTTCGCTTTTTTAGTTAAGTCAAATTGTGTCAACTTCTGTCCTGAGCCCTCCTAAAAATCTCCATTTGACACAACCACAGTTGACCAATCTGGTTGGTCTGGTAATCTGACCTCCACCCACTCAGTCAAGATGGAGAATTTAGTTTGAACAAAATGAACTGTATGTATGTTTTAATTTCCAATTCTTTTCTACTTTATAATTAGAAACATTTTCTTTATTTTATTTTAATAGAATGAAAAAATCCTAATTTAGTCTCAGTCTTGTCTCGGTCTTGGCCACTTCCATTCTCAGGCATGATGACAAACTCGACTACTTAAAGTCTTGGCCTTGACTCAGACTCAATGTGTCCCAGTGTCTTTTGTTGACTTGGACTCGACTACTAAAAGTCTTGGACTTAACTCAGATACAATGTGTCCCAGTCTTGGTCTTAATAACTCAGACTTGACTACTAAAAAATCTCAGTTTTGACCTGACTTGACTACTAAGTCTTAGTCTTGACCTGAACTAAATGTATCCGAGTCTCAGTCTTGACTCAGACTTGACTACTTAAAGTCTCTGTCTTGAGTTGGACTCAATGTGTCCCAGTCTCAGTCTTTACTTGAACTCAACTACTAAAAGTCTTGGTCTTAACTCAGATTTAATGTGTCCCAGTCTTGGTCTTAACTCAGACTAGACTACTAAAAAGTATTGGTCTTAACTCAGATTCAATGTGTCCCAGTCTTGGTCTTAACTCAGACTAGCCTACTAAAAAGTCTTGGTTTTAACCTGACTTGACTACTAAGTCTTGGTCTTCACTTGGACTAAAATGTATCTGAGTCTCAGTCTTGACTCAGACTGGACTACTAAAAGTCTTGGTCTTTACTTGGACTCAGTGTGTTCCAGTCTTGACTTGGCTCTAGTAGTCTTGACTTCAACACTTCCAGTCAATACAATCAAATACAATACAATACAATCAAATCCTCACAGCAAAGTTCTAACATCTAGTGTAAAGTCTTTGCAGAAGGGTACAGCCAGTCATTGTGGACCAGCAGATGGAGAGGTAGTGTTTATTGCTATCACAATATTACTGCAATATGGCATTTTGTCTATAAAGTTCTCAGCATTATTCAGTCGTAGCAGAAAGCCGGATCAGAAATTTCCTCCCTCTGGCATCTCCATCAAAGGCCAGCAGGACCAAAAGCAGCTCCTTTGGCGTGCAGGCCACTAACAGGGTGACAAATGGGCAACAAACGGCCAATCAAAATGCTCGGCTGGGGGTAGGGTGCCTATTAGCATGCGGTGAGGTTCATAATTGACGCAGAAGGGGGAGTGTTTGTGTGTGTGTGTGTGTGTGTGTGGGAGGGAGGGGGGGTTTAACAGATGGAGTGGGCTCCAAGATGAGAGAAATCTGGCCAGGCTGCAGATCTCTCATTATGAACCTTCTCTGATGCGCAACACCTCACTGAGTCATAATTGGCCCCTCTATACAATGTCAGTGTGCATTTGCAGGAGCGCTCATGGCTTCGTTATGCAGCTATGGGCCCTCTAAGTGCAGATGGGGTCAGTCTGTGAACTACTATACAAACAGGCTTAGGCTCCAACTAGGAGGAATATTGGCTCATTGTGCCCCCACTACTAAAGCTGGGGTGGTGATGCACTTTAATGCACTTCAAAAACTGGTCAGGGAGGACTGTGGAGGCATGTGTAGTAACACAAGGCACCCCAGGAATGCTGGATTATGCCTTTAAGCCTTTACCAAGTAAGTTTGTGATTTGATACATTATGTTAAACTGATTTAATGTAAACAATGTGGGGAATGTGAGGTAAGACCTGATGTACAAAAAGTTTCAGCCACTTCTTTCCAAATATCCAGCAAAATTTGACATTTTTGACTTTAACACTTTAAATTGTCACACACACTTTCATGTGTTACAACTCTGGCTTTCTACTGGCTGCTCAAAGACACTGAGGATTTTTAGCTTCTTGATAAAAAGACAAAGAAATGGCTTTTGGAAATGGAAATTGGCTTAAGCCAATGTTTTTAGAATGAAAATCTTTACATCCAGCTATCTGGACATTTGGAACATTACTATCAAAGAGATCCTCTAGATTTGTTGGCTTTCTCTCAGGGAATGTTTGATTTCCAGTACAGTTCAGAAGAGGAAAAATGCATAGAAATAATTAATAATAATGATTATAAGCTTGAAAATATGTTTTTCAAAATCTTGCACATTTCATGTTCTTTATTCCAAATGTTCAGTATACTGAGCACTGGAAAACTCATTTATTTATTTATTTATTTATTTATTTATTTTAAAATGGTGAAATACGCATGCATTGCTAAAAAAAACCATTATTTTAAAATTGTCCAATCTCAGAAGTGAGGGGGTTAAAAAGAGTGTTTTGATACTTTGACATATAACTAGTATAGATGTCTATATGTCCATCATTTATGGCTAACGATAGACAGACATTTTCCAGATTCTGAACCAATTAAATGCTGTTATTAATTGTTCACTAATTCTATTTTGTGCCCAGCTGCTAGTACTGCTTATACATGTCAGCATAAAAATGAAGATATCAAGTATATCGTGAGAGAAAAATGTCAGAGACTAGGCTTACCATTTAAGGTCATTTACGCTGCAGGAACTTTTATTATGGTGACTTTGAGTTACAAACTGCATTACCCATAACCCTCTAGTGTGCTAAAATACAACTACAGAAAGCTACATGCCTCAAATACTGTTCAGCTACAGAAGAGGTTTGGCAGCACAATCAGGGACTAACCAGCAAAAGCATTACAGCAGCAAAGGTACACAGACTGTAGTTCAATGAAGCAGGCTATGTCAAATTCAACAGGCAGGCCTTTCTCCTCATGCAGTATAGCGGGGGTGAGAGGAGAGGAGCCGAAAAGTAATTACAAAAGTGCACCGAACCCAAGTTCACATTCATTCGAAGAGGTCAGATAAAGCTCCAGAGAAATTTAAAACAGCCATGAAGTCTGGCTATTTCCCAGCCCTTATATCCCTGACCTCATGCTCTCAACTCGACTTAGTCCAAAATATTAAAATAGAGCAAAGTATGCCTTTAGTGCTGTTAAAAAACTCTGAAAAGTAAAGTAGTATGTGAACTTTATATAAGAATTTTCTGAGCCAAGGAAGCAATCACAGTAAATCAAAATCTAAAATAAAAAGCAGAAAAAATAGCATGAAATAAATACGGCAACATCACGCAGGAAACACACTCACAGGAATGCTTTTAATCTGGCTTTTAAAAGCAGCTGTGGAATAAGATGCCAAAGATCTCACACTTGCATATAGAAGTAACAATTCAGAAACCTATTCAGGATTATTACCACATTATTACAGATATTAGTAATTTAAAAGCATTTCTAAATGTCACCGAGAAACAGAGGAGAGAAGACAGCTTTGGATGTAAAGTGTTTCTGTATTTAAGACAGGGGTGTCCAAACTACGGCCCGTGGTCCATTTTTAATTGGTCCGCAAGAAATTTTATACATACAATAGAATATGGCCTGCATTTCTACTTGAGTGTAGTGTACTTCTTAGTTTTAACACAAGGGGGAGCTACTGTTGATCAAGGCAGTTGCTCCACCAAAAAGAACAATCACAGATAGGGATGCCAGGTTCACGGTTTTCACGCCAAATTGGGCTTATTTGAAAATCCAGTCGCAGGTGAAAATTAAAACGTGGTGGGATGCGTTTTTTTGGGCTACTTTTAAAAATTACCGGGGCAGCCAAAAAACAACAAGAAAAGTGGGTGTTGGAAGATTGAATACAACAATAAGTACGAGGAGAATATAACATAAGGAAGTACAGCGTAAAGAGGCGAGAGAGAGAGAGAGAGAGAGAGAGAGAGAGAGAGAGAGAGAGAGAGAGAGAGAGAGAGAGAGACAGAAGGTGAAAAGAAAACAGTCGCTAGCTAATATGCCAGGTAAACAGGGGAAATACGGGTATTGCAAGGTCTGGGGAAAAGAAAAAGTTTTGACGTAATGGATTAAAAGTGTTCCTAATACTGCAAATGTGAAATGAAAAAGTCGGTTCCTTTTTTTTTTTGCTAATTATGTTACTATTAAATGTTCTTGACTGGGATATAAAACTCAGCTTTTGGCTTAAGATTAGTGGTTAGGTTTAGGACCTGCATTAGAGTTATGACAAGGTTTAAAGTTGAGTTTATATTTTGGGTTGAGGTTAAGATTATTGGTTAGGGGTTTAGGACCAGAATTAGTATTAGGACCAGGATTAGAGTTAGTTTTAGGTTTTGGGTTAGAGGTTAGGTTTGGGACCTGCATTAGATCCAGGACCAGGGTTAAGATTAAGTTTAGGTTTTGGGTTAGGGTTTAGGTTCATGACCAGCATTACAGATAGAACAAGTCTTAGGTTTAGGTTTACAATTTGGGTTAAGGTTACAGGTTAGAGTTAGGGTTAGGACATGCATTAAAGTTAGGTTTAGGTTTTGGTGGAGGTTAAAGATAGGGGTTAGATTCAGGGTCACTTTAGTGATAAGGACTATACAGTCATCACTAATAGATACATTCAATAAATGCTAATAAAATGCAAGTTAAACATCTACAAAGCATGAAAATCTGACTTTCCAAATAAAATGCTAACCAAATTTTTACTTTTACTATGAAAATAAAGATCAAATAAGTCACTAACAGTAGAGTAAATGTGAAATAAACATCGTGAGTGTGGTGAAAGTACAGGCTCGTTGAGGCTCATTGTCTGTAAGAATGTACGTTGTAGAATTTGGACTGTTTGAGAGATTTGCTCCATGATGTAAAACAATGTGCTGCAATCTGTGTCATTGTTGGGGGGGCGAAATCTGGTGTTTCTATGAACGTACGATCTCTGCAGCCTACTGCATGTTAGCCGAGAAAGAAAATCTGTGGACAGATGGACAGACAGGCAGGCAGACAGATGGAGGGAGAAAGCAATTAATATAGAGCAGCTAAGTTTCATGCAGGGTCCTAAAAATGGGTTAGAAACTGAGAGGCTGCTCCTAAATTCAAGTAACATTAATATTAACCCTTATAAGTCTGTAGTTAATATTGGTGGGAAGGGATGAGGTCATTACAGAATTGGACAGACGTTCTTGACTTTTGCAGAACAGATGGTCAGATGGTCAGTCCATCCCCAGCAATGTGTTAAGGAGTGAACATTTAGAATCACTTCCAACACAATTTCTCTGGTTGTTTTAAACAAACTATGAATTAGAAATAATTCATATAAAAGCATATTAAGGTAGATTATGACCGAAATCTATGCTTGTGTCTTAATCAATAACTTAATCACCTTAATCAATGCATCTTAATCAATAGACTACTATTTAGTGGTTTTACAGTTGATATTTTGTAATTGTGATACACTCATAACTGCTTCCCTATTTAAAGACAATTAGTATGCACAACTTCTAGAATAAATTAAGCACATGGTAAACGATAAAGGTAGGGATGAATATTATTGTTGCCTATTTGGATTGAATTAAATGTAGACTGAGGTCCTGGGGTTGTTTTTTTCTTTTACAGGAACTCCTCTGTGATTTTACTTCCATCTAAATCAGGAACCCTGTAATAGTTCCATTTATGAGGTAGATGTCCGTAAGTGGAAATGATAAAACTTTCTTGTGTACAGTATTTCCTACAAAACCAAGGAAGGGTCTCTAAAAGCCCTTTCCTACCAAATGAACTCTGGTTCCATTCAGGAATCTTAGAAATTTGGTACTATTAATCAAACTGGCCCTTGTTTGTCCCAGTTTTGATTGGAACCAAGGATACATCATCATCGGAGGGCATTGCACAACATACAACAGAGTTAAACAGTTAATAAAGCAAAGCGAATTATGCCCCTGATGCTGATTACCATTGTCTTTGAGCATTTAACGCTTGTAGCAAAACCCAGAATCTGTTTTCATGTTTAATTCATCAGCTCTCACCACGTCAGACTGATGTTTCTGTACTGCTAGGGAGGCATTCGTTGAGCTAAACCCTCAATGTCTTTACATTGTAGTGATGCTTCTGATCTTTGGACAACACCAAACACAACAAATGCTGTTTAACAGAACACTGCACAAAGGAGCGTCTTTTCTTTACAACCTGATGCCCACGGTAGTTGGCACGGTTCATGCAGAAGAATTGACAATTCTTTGGTTCCAGCTGGAAACAAACTTTTAAGGTTCAGAATCGATTTATGTTGGTGAAAAAGACCCAAATGGTTTAAAATTAAGTACAGTAATGGGAATGGAACCAGTTCCATGTTGGTGGAAAAGGAAGACCAAATACAGCAAGTGGCAGTGTCAAAAATCTGTTTTCCCAAGGTAAGGTGACATCTGCCTGGAAATTCACTTGACATGTCCAGACTGGACTAAAATGATCAGATCAGAGTTTGGTCTGTAATTCAGTTTAATTTTCTCAGAGGAGGAGAAAGAAAAACACTAATCTGGCTGATCTGGATGGGAACAAAATCACGAAAAAGCTCCTGTACAGAAATAAATTACCACAGAAGCCACTGTATGCATCTAATCCCATCCCAATATGGTTAAATCAGACCAGGAATATGTCATCCAGAGTCGGCCCTCATCACCACCAAGTTTACATGGGAAAACAATCCCATGTTCTGTGTAGATGACAATGGGAAAACACTGAAAGTTAAAAACTGCTTCATTTTTTTCAGCCTTAACAAATAAATGAATGTTATAAACAGACCCTAAAAACAACCCTACATTATACACAGTCCTGTCAGAATATTATGACAACCCCTAGTTTGGAAGGAACTTGCCCCAGGACATCAAAGAGGTCATGTGACAGAGTTTACTGCATGTATAAATAACCAAGCACACCAGTCAGTTGTAGCAGAGTGTAAAACCATCATCATGGACAAAAGACGTGATGTCACTGACGTCCAAAAATATATGACTACAGAGTAACAGGTGAAGTGTGGTGGTGGCAGCATCACAGAAACCACAGGTTCATTTATAGAACTGTGTGTTACAATCCCTAATGGTCAGCACTTGCTTAGCCAGGACATCAACAGCCTCTTGAGGGGAGTGGCTGTCAAATGACCATGATAACCACTGCCACACATCATGAGTTCTGTACCTCAACTTCACTGGGTGTTTTGGTCATTTATCACAATACACCCTTGGGCGAGGCAGGCCCACCACCGGCTAATCAGACCAGGGTGTGTGTCGCATGGTGAGAAAGGTCATTTGGCAGCCCATACAGCATTAACTCTGTGAGATGGTCTAGAGCTGCTGTAGTGAAGATGTAATGAGAATGGACTTCTTGTACATTGAATGATTCCTTACATAACATTGGTGCCCCACCAGCCACTGATGCCAGAGGTGAACAGCGATTCTGCCAAGCGGTACAGAGTAATCAACATGCCACGCCATCTTGCTAGTGTCATCAGAGCCAAGATTGGTTATTCCCACTATTAGGTAGGTGGTCATGTGTATAATGAATAGGTTGCAGGAGTTGGAATTTTTTAGGTTTTAACAATTATTAGACTTTTTGAAAGTTGGCCCTCTGCTCTAAAAAAATGTATAACTTTTTGTGAAGTCCAACTGCATATTTTTCACTGAACTTGGTTAAAACTTAAGATGAACAAGAATCTAATAATCTTAAAACTAATTTTTACTAAACAATGACACATTAATAAAAAATAAAAAAGCAATCACAATACACATACAAATACCCCAGAGGGCCAAATAATAATCAAAAAAACTAAACCTAAACTAAACTAAAACTTTCATTTGGACCACAACTGTAGTATTGTCATAGGAATATTTTTTTCAATAGCAAATTCATGATGTGAACTGGGAGTGCTGGGTGAGATGGTATAAAGTGACCCTTCTTTATCTTGGGCATCTTCAGGTGGATTTCTGATGCACTGCTCCAGTTTAACTCTGCAGGTCTATACAGTACATGTATGCATAATCATATTCAACGTATTCCTCTCTCTGTGTCACGCCGCCAAATTTAGCCCGACTTCGACTTCTATTTCAGTCACTTAAATATCAGGAGAGCTGGAAACGGCACAGCTTTGTGACTAATAAACTCATAGATGCTAGGTGACTCACACATGACACAGACAATGCTGCAGAATTACGGGAAAAAAACCAAAGACAGAAAGGTGATCATTCTTGGCCTGAATGATACGTAGTTGACAGGTAGGGATGGAACATGAATCTCTTGCCATTTATCAGCTAATTTAAGAGCGTTGGAGTGAAAAGCACCAGATCTGTACAGAATTTCATAGCAGACATTAAGACATTTGACAAATGTCAAAGGAAAGTGAAGTGGAAGCTCAGAAGCACTCAGATGTATAAAAATGGCTTCAATTTCCAACCCGAAACCTGAATGACAGCCCACGTTTCTCAGTGTTGACTCACAACAGCAAAATTAGCTCCTGATCTCTCTCTTACATACACAAACGTATTCTAATGAATCACTGCATATAGTGTTTACACTCATATGTACTTATAATCTCCACTCCACTGACCTGGCATAAGGTGCACTGTGCAGTTCTACAATTACAGACTGTAGTCCATCTGTTTCTCTGTAGACTTTATTCACCCTGTTCTTCAAGGGTCATGACCTCCACAGGGCAGCACGAAGCACCTCAGTACTGCAGTTACACTCGTGTGCTGGTGACGATATAAAGCAGAGTGAGCCAGAATTCCTCCAGAATGATGAGACAGACTGATGAAGTCATATAGAAAATTACTAATTCAAGCTATGGCTGCTAAAGGAGGTTCTACAAGCTATTGGTTCATGAGGTGTACTTTTTTCACACAGGGTTTCTCCATTTGCTGCCACTTTTGTTACTAAATAATGTTGTTCATCTAAGGTTGTATTTACCTCACTTTAAGATTTTAAGACCTGTTAAGAATCAGAGACCAGATTCATGAAAGTGTCTTAATACTTTAAAATCCTCACCAAGCAAGAAAAAAATTAATCAGTATCTTTTGGTCAGGGTTAGGGGCAATAATATATTATATATATATATA
>BRDA01072745.1:10272-41999 GCA_036984385.1 Crenuchus spilurus | reverse complement strand
TATGTATATATATATATATATATATATATATATATATCTGCAAAGGAAAAAGACAGATATTTCAAAATGAAAAATGAACTCTCATCCAAGATTAAGAGTTTTCTCAGGTATGATGCTCTGAATAACTTTTTTTTTAGTTAGAAGAATTTCTTTTCTAATGCTATTTCTTTTAAGGAATTTCAAAATGCCCATGATGGAGTTTCAAAAGTCATCAATGAACAAAATGTTAAAATTACATTCCTCGTAGATGAACATGTACAGTGTAGGAATAAACTTCACAATGAAAATTAGAAGGACATTTGTCTAAACCGATATTATAGTAGCCACTTTTTATGGTCACTTCATTTAGATGAATTTTGCTGCCTGTATATTGAATCACCTCTGTTTATAATAACTAGTCACCCCTTCTTCACATAACTGTTTAAGGTGCACTTGATCACTGAGGAGAGATGCAAGTATGATACTCATTTAAGAATTCTGTTTGTAGAATATATTCCTTTACAAGGTTTGTTTACAGAGAATACTCCTTAGGGCTCATCTCGAAAGTCAAAAGTACACATTTGAACATGCATTCACTTTCTTGTTCTGGATAAAATGAGGAGGAAAACATTGTGCTAACAAGCAAGATATTTGGAACTTTCAAAAGTGGACACAGTTTCTAAATCTGAACATATAAATTCAGTATTTCACCTTACTTAACATCCTTATGTGTTTATATTTTAATATCTTTTCATACGATATGTGATAGTCATACACTACCACTCAAAACTAAACATTTTCAGAAGAAAATAGTTTTTTCTATTTTCTATTGATTAATATTGTTTATAGAATAATATCTCATATTCTAGTAAATAATATTGTTTATTGGGGTTGTTTATGAATCACTGTCTGATACTGAAGTATATTAGGGACAGTCATGGCCTGGTGGTTAGGGATATGGTCTGGAAAATTGCCGGTTCAATCCTCGTGCAGCTCATGACTGAAGTTTGGTGCCTAACCCCCAACTGCTCCCCGGGCACCATGGATAGGGCTGGTGTGTGTGTTTCACTGCATGGATGGGTTAAATGTGGAGGTCAAATTCCATTGTGTGCAATGACATTGGCAAAAAGTTTTATTTAATCTCATATATGAATGTTATACTTGTATAGTGCCTTTCTAATATTAAAGGAAACATCACAATCAACACAATCCACAATCAACACACTCAACCACACACACCAATGAGATTAACCTGAAGTGACCGTCCACCTGGAGGACTCCATTGAGCCTGAGGGGAATCACCCAAAACCAAGTGCCAAAAAGCCATATCTGGGCATTCATACATACACAGGAATATACGTTCATTCACGCACACCAGGATCACTTAGAGTAACCAATTCACCTGTTCTTTGTGTTGGAGAGCTGTGTAGAAACTTCACTGTCAACAACTTTTGGGAGACACCAAACCTGAAATAAAAACTGTCCTACATCAAAATTTTACCATAGGAAATTGTGCATCTAGAACAGCAGCATTTGTAGTATCAAAGTCTAAAATAAAGAATTTTAAACGTATGTGCTATCATGGAAAATGTTCAGTTTAATGGATGATCTCAAACGTTTGAGCCATAGCATATATCACATTATGTATTATTCATTGCATAAGATATGAATAGTCTTTAATGAATAATAAATAATCAGACTATATATAGAGACGATTAAAGACTTGTAGTTAATTCACAACAAGACCATAAAAAAAAACTGGTTATTTTATATCATTTTTCGTGATATTGGTAGGATCCTGTCCAGTAATGCACTTGCCAAAAGCACACAAAACATACATAGGACAATGGATTGGGTCTTACATTTTAATATGAGCGCTGACATTGCACTTTATTAGCTAACCCCACCAGTTCTCTGAGTGGCTGCAGTGCTGCTTAAAGAGCACTCTGAACTGTGTGCCACGTCGCCCTTTATTCATCCACTCTGCAAAACTTATCTGTTTAATTTCATCCAACCTAATCCAATTATTCACTGTTTCAGCCATTTCAGACCTTCAGTGAAATTTCAGCTGTAATTCCACCAGCCACCAAACATTCTGGGGGTTTTAGTTTTCTGTTTTGCTTCCATTGGGATGGCTTGATATGCTCATTTATGTTTCATGAGTACACTTTTTTTTTCAGAAAAGATGCCATCCCCTCCAAAACGGCATCCTCGCAAAGTGGTATCCAATTTACAGTAAGTCAGCTTCCAGAATGAAGAGGCAGGCTGAGAGAGATAGCATATAAATATTTAAGCTGCAATTAAGAGAAATGCAGTATTCAGAAAGCATGCATCTCTGATAATGTGGGTGATTGTGATGCTGTTCTGGGTAGTATTCACAGACACACACACACACACACACACACACACACACACACACGACATAGTTATGGCAGGACTGTTTATCTAGTAGTTAGGATAAATTAGAGTTTCTACTATTTGTTTATTAAAACTATATTTAATGTAACAGAACACAGCATTTTAAAGCTATAACACACTTCTCAATTATGCAAACAGAATTTACTGAGTCTGACAGGCTGATTTTTACAGCTACAACAACAGCAACATGTCCACTAAAACTTTACACTATCCCGTATTTCTCCGTGCAAGTTCTTGGACAGCTATGTAAGACTTTTAGCAATTCATTATTAATTTGTACTGATTTTCCTAAAACATCTGCTGCTGCAACACTTTTTAACACTTTATAAATAATGCAATATTTGTCCACTGCTATTTAAACAGCACAAATACTGCATTTATACTCAATTGCATACTTTCCACATTCTTAAAAAGTGTCTGCTGCTAGAGAACTGTATACTGCTACAATACTATACTTAGCTGTATTGTATTCGATTTTCACTGAATGTTGTAGAGGTCAGTGCTATTCTGCTTGTCTTCCATCTTTGGTCCTGCCCTTCATGCTGTGTTGTATTGTCTTATGCGTTTATATTTATTATATTTATTATATTGGTTGTATTATTTGCACTTCTTAACAGGAACACTGTTCTGTTTCATTGTGTACTTGTATATGGCTGAAATAACAACAAACCTCACTTCACTTGACTGAGTACTGAGTCAATGTTAAATGAATGCACATAATACATTGGCAGCATCAGGGTAACACCCTTATGTAAATCAAGATGGATTTTCCAGGGCAAAGTTACATGTATAGAAGCAATTACATTTTATTCACTCACCATTCACTTTTTTGGAAGAGTGACCCACTTAATTGGCTACACAATGCTATTCTCAGCAAGAATGACACTGAAAATATATGCACAGAGTAGCCTAAGTTCATAGTATGTTTAAGAAACTGGACCAAAGCACAACAAAAGCAGTATAAGCATAGTCCATTTATAGTCCTTGTTATATGCATATCAGCATAGTTTGACTTTACAAAGCTACTATTGGCCTTGACTGCATGTTTTAATCAGGCTAAGCTCTGGTCGACCTTAGTCAAACTAACACAGTCTTTTGTGTAGATGTAAATGTTGTTACTGACGTAAGTAAGGTGGTGTGTGTGATACTTTTACAAGTTTATGAGGCACATAACTCACTACAAGGATGAGAGTGGTCAAGTGGCCAACATATCCAACCAAGAGTCTTCTGTGGTCAAAATCTGGTCACTGATGGTGGGCTAGATGACAGCTAACAGCCTTTTTTACAATACTCTAAATGTACAGACAAGGTTGGTGTTTATAAGTGAATATACAACCAAAAATGAGCAAACAGACCAATAACAAACATCCCCACCAGAGAAAATGTGGGGAGCCAACTGAAAATCAACTCCTGAAGGGAAAATTACTCGTCTAAAATGTATTCAGAACAAGTCAAATCAAAGCAGGTTTCTCTTCTGTCAGAGCTGCCTGCATATTTCATGGCTCTTGACCTCTTTCTTGAGTTGAAGGATTACAGGGTTTAGTCTGCTGTCTCCTTTCTGTCCTCTGTTCTCTAACTCCTTCACCTCACATCTCCTTTTTTCCATCCACTTTCTATACATTTATACTATGTTTCTTCAATCCCCACCTGTCATTCTTTCCCGCTACATTACCTCAGCACTGCCTTCTCTCTCCCACTTTTTTCATATAGGTGACCTTCTCCTGACTATGTAATCAAAAGGATGTGATGTGTAACTGTCAATTATTGTTAACAAGGTATTATGGTATGTAATATTATCTACAATTTACGTATTTAAAAATGTAAGAAAATTAACTAAAATGAAAACATGACAACGTAAGTGCACTGTCATGTCATGTCATACGCCGTCATCGCTTCGTGATGGTAGGCTGCACAGACGAGTCACTTCTCTCCAATGCCATCTGTCTCTGGTTGCTTGTAGCAGGCTAGCACCTGATAATCCAGTCCATGTCTTGATGTTATCCATCCAGGTTATTCTTGGTCTTCCACGTCTTCTGACTCCCTCCACAAGTGCAGTCATAACACTTCCTTCAATGCTCTCATGTGCTGCCTCATCACATGACCGAAGTAACGTAACTTGCGGGATTTAACGTGTATCAGTAACTCTTTTTGAGTTCTAGCATCTCATAGACTTGCTCAGTGGTCATCATCTTCATCCATGAGATGCTTTCTCCAAGATGATCCGGAGGTTTGTGATCTGATCCCGAGTGCCTCTTCTTGGTCTAAATCCATCTTGTTCTTGGGCAATCTCCCCTTCCAGCTTAGACTGCATTTGTTTTAATATCACTCTCAACAAAATCTTGTTAGCATGTGAGACCAGTGCAGTGGTCCTGTAGTTCCTCACAGTAGTTTTTCCATCATTGACACACCTTCTTTGGTTCCACAAGTTTCATCCCATCTTTGTCCTTGATGGCTACTGTGCGAGGCTGGAAAGGTTTGGTGAGCTTCTTTACTACCTGGAATACAGGTCTGCTGTTCCCTTTCTTTGCATTTCCTTCCAGCTCACTGCACAATAAGTCCAACTCAGCTTGCTTATCTCTTCTGAGCCTCTTCTGTCCTTCACTTCGCAGTTGCCTGTAATCAGGTTTTTAATTCTATTTTTAAATTTTTTAAACATTTTTATTTCAAGTATTTGCCAATTTTCCCCCTCCCACTATAGTAGTAGCCAATTACTCCATCCCATCCGCAATGGGATCTGATTACTTTGCACTGTCCCATACTCTATGAGGGTGAAGACAAGCAAAAGCCTCTTCCAATGAATGTGATGTGGCCACCACCTCTTTTCAAAATTACTCTGATATATCATCACTGGGGAGCCAATGTGCTTAGAGGAAAGCGCAGGATCCCCAGCTCTGATGGACCAATCAGTAGATGCCTGAGCCAGCGGACATTGTATTGTGAAAGCAATGGCGCCATCTACCCACCCAAAAAGAGCACAGCCAATATTTGCTTTCTCAGCCATCATCTGTCAATGGCAAACAGCATAACTTACGATTCTCTCAGTCATAGTGTCAACGTCTTAGCCTGCTAAGCCACTCAGGGCTATAATTCCGAGGTTATAATTACTGTAGTCTATCTGTTACTGCATAGTTTATCAGCTCCACTCTACCCCATCCATCAGTGATAAGGACTGGCATAGGACCACAACTAAACCAGATATTACTTTGTGGAGGACTGTTCTCAGTGAGCCATATATGGTAGTATCATGCTACTATATGTTTTAGATGTACTATGTACTATCATGTTACTATATGTACTAGATGTTTTTTACATCTCGGATCAAACAATGGATGGTAGATCATTCTCAGTAAATGTTATTTTATGTGATCAGAAAATATGAAGGGTCATGAAGCTAATGAAGGGCTAGAGGATGAATAACATTACTTATGTATGTAAAATATGCATCCAGAAACAATACACAGTGCTTTAAAACCCCAACAAGGATGTTACACCATGTCATGGAATCATTACTGCACTGTCAAGAGTCCACTACCCTTATAATAAATTGCCATCACAGCCGGGGAATCTCTGCAGAATGTAGCTGATAAATTGTGCAGGAACTGAAGGGCTACAGTCAGTAACAGTAAACCTGCAAAGTGCACCTGTATGTTTCTGATAACAACACAGTATATGGTTCAATCTATGGTGCTGAGACGTGTATAACATTTTGAAAAAAAAAAGTTAATGTCAGATCATTATGGCCTCCTCTTTCACCCCTACTGTAATACCTTCTATTTCCCTTTCCACCCCCCTCCATACACTTTTCACCCCAGAGTAATCTCATGGGCGCTCCCACAAATTAAAGACTAGCACTGATAAATTACGGCATCCGTTCCCTGTAGCTCCTTCCAGAGCCTGAATCAATTTAAGTGACTTTCTCCCCCTGTTGAGAGAGTAGACTTTTTCTGTGTTAAATGACTTCATGAGAAAAAATGATGGCATTAATTTCAAGCCTAACACCAGCTGTTATGAAGATTTATCACTCTCTTTAATGTGAATACGCCTCTCTGCCCTGTCATATATGATGTTGAAACAATCCTAGATTCTCAAGAGGAGCTTTGCATCATCCCATAATAAAAAAAAGAAATCAAATGATATCAAAAGGTTAGAGCAAAAAACATTAACTGCACAAAGCATACAGATATGAGTATATCACTGTAAGTCTTAACACTGATTACTGTGCATATATTATAAACAAAATAAGAAAAATGATGAAGACTACTGTTGTTTCTGTGGTTTGTTGTACATTTGATCTTTTAGAACCCAAGTCTCTGACCGCTGGGCTATGGAACAATGCAAGGCTCATTAAAGTTTTAAGACTCAGATTGGATAGCGATCAAGCTTTCAATTTGTCACTGTCCTCTGACTTTTATTAGTTCAAACGCATCAATAGAAGGCGTGTGGCTCCTTCATCTTCTGCAGCAACTGAAGATACAATCAGGCCTATTCCCCCTTGCAAATACACTGTTTACATGCTTTTCAGGGAAGAAGGAGGTTAAGATATTCATTTTGCAGATCATTATCACTGTTATTTGTTATGCATTAAAGAATGAGGTTAGTTCTTGTACTGTGTTCTACATGCATCATAGAGCAAAAATATAGACTAAATTGGTTCACTGTAAAACCACAAGGTTCCTCAAAGATCTTTCAAGGGTTCTTCAGATTTGTGTGCTGATAAAACTTTTAAAAGTGCCCCCAGGAATCATTTTATGCCCTGGTCCTTTGTAGAACATTTTTGCAAAGGAGCCACTTGAGGAGCCATTAAAAGTTGTTGTATAGTCCTGCTTTACTCACACACTTGACCTTCATTTGGGATTGAATATTTAAACCTTTCTAGCACAATCTGGAAAGGTCTAAAAAAAAGTCATCCAAACAATGACCATTGGCAACCCTCCCATCATCACCACCTGTGATGCATTGCATTATGGTTCTGATCCTTGACATATGCAGTAAAAGGCAAAAGTGCTTTTGCTGATTCACTAAAGTGCTTTTTCTAATTAAAGGAAATGATAACAATCCACAGACAAGCAGGAACCGGATTAATATGCTGCTTCAAACACTGGTGTGCTGGTCACCAGCTGGAGGATGGGTTTCTGGTGTGCTGGTCATCATGCCATTTGGTTTTCTGTAATAAACAGCCCAGACTGGCACATTATGGTCACTGTTATAAGCAGAATGATAAAATAAATACAGAAAATACAGATTCATTAGCTACAGTGTAAGATACTTAGTCCCAAAAACACTTTATTAACTCAGAAAATGCTTCACTTTATTTTGCCTACACTCTTAAAAATGGTGATTCTTCAAGGGCTCTTTAGTAAAGAAATGGTTCTATATAGAACCATGAACACTCAAAGAAACCTCTGCATGGATAAAGGGTTCTTTCCATGATGAAAGGGTTCTTCAGATTGATGAGGAATATGTTGGAGAGCCTTTTTGAAAATGTTCTCCTGTAGATATGATGTCAAGCTTGTAATAATAGAGGAACCCTTTTTGATGCTATGTAGAACCATTTTCAGAAGGCTTCTATATTGAACCATTTAGAGCACATTCCCCATCAATCTGAAAAACCCTTTTACCGTGCGAAGAATCCTTTGGGTTCTTTGAATGTTAAAGATTCTATATAGAACAATTTTCTTTACTAAAGAACTCTTGAAGAACCATTTCTTTTAAGAGAACGTCTGAGAGAGAAGCGGCACTAGAGACTTCTTTCTTTATAATGACCAGACTACTATCAGAATTAATTGAATAATTTATATGGTTTCTAATCTCAACTAACACATACATTTGTCTTCATTACTGAGTCATCTTTTTTCTAGAAGCATTATTGTTTTAAGTGTTTTTACATAGTACAGTGATTTCACTATCACAGGGTACCTTCTCTGCACCACATGTAGAGTTTGCACATGAACTCTTCCATTTTACATTGTCTCATTCCAGCTCTGTTCAGTTTTACTGTATATATACTACTTCACTTGATTATGGTTTTGGATTATGGATGTACCAGATGTGTATTCCAAAAAGCAGGGTTTCATCAATTTTCTACATACAAAATGTTTTGTGCATCTCCAAAAATGTAATCAATGAAAATTAATTAACATATATTGCATGTCATATATTTCATATTCATTACATGTAAAGTAACACATTTCAAGCTTTTTTTTGTTCTAATGTTTGAACTGTTTGAATAGTGATTTACTCAATTTTGAGATTTCTTTTTTGGGGGGTACTGATACTGATCAACAGTAAAATAAAAAGTTTGAAATTGCACTTTATGTGTAATGAATATAAAATTTAGCTTACATTTTTAAATAAATTATGAATATTTTATGAAGTGAATATTTTTGGCCATTTACAATGACAACACATTCTTTTGCTTCAAAAGAAAAATAATTTTTGCAGCTATTTCATGGCTGTTAAAATCCACGAATGCTGCTGTCCATGGTGTCTCACCCTTATACCCTGGAAGATTGAGTATCAGGAGCATTTGTGGATGTTGGAAGCGCAAGTATTTTAATCTGAAGTAAACATGTGTTGTTAAGGAAGATTCAGGGTGACACAAACTTCTGGGCAGAATATACTAATGTAACTAAGTAAACTACTGTCCCAGCCCTGCCAGTGCCCCATTGTAGCCCCACCTTGGGCACTGTTTGTTTCATTCTATGTCATGTCTCATGCCCCTGCCCCATCATGTCTCCCTATGAGGTTAATGTCTAGCACCTGTGTTGTTCATTTCCCTCTTTATTAAGTTTAGTATTTAAGCTCCCTTTTGTCTCTGTGTTCTTTGTCAGTCATTAAAGATTCTTGCAGGGGCAGTCCTTGCCCGTTTGGTGCCCTGGGCGAGCAACCCCTATGGCATCATGCGGGAAGGGCTGGGCGCTCATGCCGACCTTGATGAGATGCCGCCCTGGGCAGTTGCCTATATCACTCATAGCAGAAACTGCCACTGTATTCTCGTGAATGTATGTCCATCAAGCAATATTAGCCTGTTCTATTTAGTACTTTTTAGTTTCTTTTTTATTTAGTTCTTTCAAGTTTGTGTTACATCCATCCATCCATCCATCCATCATCAACCGCTTATCCGGGGCCGGGTCGCGGAGGTAGCAGTCTGAGCAGGGAAACCCAAACCTCCCTCTCCCCAGACACCTCAGCCAGCTCCTCGGGTGGAACACCGAGACGTTCCCAGGCCAGTCGAGAGACATAGTCTCTCCAATGTGTCCTGGGTCTTCCCCGGGGCCTCCTCCCAGGGGGACATGCCTGGAACACCTCCCTAGGGAGGCGTCCAGGGGGCATCCGAAACAGATGCCCGAGCCACCTCAGCTGGCTCCTCTCGATGTGGAGGAGCAGCGGTTCTACTCCGAGCTCCTCCCGAGTGACCGAGCTTCTCACCCTATCTCTAAGGGAGCGCCCAGCCACTCTGCGGAGGAAACTCATTTCAGCCGCTTGTATCCGCGATCTTGTTCTTTCGGTCATTACCCAAAGCTCATGACCTTAGGTGAGGGTAGGAACGTAGATTGACCGGTAAATCGAGAGCTTTGCCTTTTGGCTCAGCTCCTTCTTCAGCACAACGGACCGCTGCAGCGACCGCATTATTGTGGAGGCTGCACCAATCCGCCTGTCAATCTCACGCTCCATTCTTCCCTCACTCGTGAACAAGATCCCGAGATGCTTGAACTCCTTCACTTGAGGCAAGACTTCTCCACCCACCTGGAGAGGGCAAGCTACCGTTTTCCGGTCGAGATTGTTTGTGTTACAATAAAACACAATTTGGATTCCACCACATCATCCTTACTTCTCCTCCACACTCCAACTTCACTACATTGCCATTTACTGATTGAAAATAATTTTCAGGATGGGTCCATAAGATTTTGCACTGGATTCTGTAGAATTTTTATGCCTCTGCTAAAAAAAAATATAATGGATGGGCTTCGTTCTTATAAAGTGTAATGGTTCGTAATATGAGTTTTCTGTGGCAGATCCTTATGCCAGGTTTGTATTGGTTTAAAACAGCACAGATGGACAACACAGCAGGCCATAGCAACTTTTTTTTAACAAGAGTAGTCTCTGCCCACCCAGATGCCTAACAAGTACACGTCTTTAGAAAGCTAGTGAAATTCATCATAAACTTTAAAAGAAGCTATAGTAAAACTTTTAGATATACACTACATCTTTAGAAATGTAAGTTAGGAACTTTGCCACTGCATTTCTGATCAAACTGTAGCCTTTAGAGAATGATTTGTTCTCCCTCATGTCTTGCAGTTTTTCTCCACCTCTTTTCTCATCAAAAACATTCTTTGCAGCAAGGTTTAATTTGTTCACTTACTGTTAGACAACAATCAGCATACTCTTATCAAACTGAGGCAGATCTTTTGTTTCGCTCAATCCTAGCATAATTTGGCTGGCAAAATTTGTGTTTGTAAATCATCTCTACCATCCTCAGTGTAGTCAGTGGAATCAACCGTCAGGGAGGACTTTAATAAAATGAATATTTTTCTTTTCTCTTGTGTGATTTGAGCAGTTTACTTCACAGCTTGAAGCTGAAGCCTCCAAAATGCCCAAAGTAGACAGTTTAGCCTAGCAAATATGCACAGCTAGCTCAATGCAGAGTAAAAAACACTTATCCATAGACTGTCATCACATTCACATCAAAATCTAATCTTCTCAAATTGAGTATCAGAAAAACAGGATTTAAAAGAATAAACTCTTTAAAATGTCAGAGAAAGTCAATGGGGACTGCACGGCATGGCTCACATTTCCTTGGCTGTAGTTTGAACTGTAAAGGCATATTTTTCCAGGGTTCATCCAAGCAGATCCAATGTGCGCCTCAACTCTGACATTTTGCTCTACAAGCATTAGTTCTCTTCACAGGTTATAAAGTAAACAGAAAGCTTATACTATGGCTCACTAAAAGGGTTTGGCATAATACAGCTTTCAAGCTGTGCAATGGCACCGAAATTGACTTAAAGGCATGCCTATCATGAAAACCTGAGTTCCTCTCACTTTTTAAAAAATATTTAAACATTTAAAAACACCCCATTCTCTTCCAAGTTCATAAAATGTATGTTTCCACTTCAGTGTTTCTGCAACGTCAAGACATTCACATATAGC
This sequence comes from Crenuchus spilurus, assembly GCA_036984385.1. Classification (NCBI taxonomy): domain Eukaryota; kingdom Metazoa; phylum Chordata; class Actinopteri; order Characiformes; family Crenuchidae; genus Crenuchus; species Crenuchus spilurus. The sequence continues at coordinate 30,455 of BRDA01072745.1, read as the reverse complement.
CAAGCACAGCAGTTTAGCCATTCACCATGAAGATATAAGGAGTGTTTCAATCTAGATGGCTTTTTTACATATAACACAGTTAGACAAAAACTTCCTCCTGAATTATGGATGAATGAATTTTGACCATTTTAATAGATCGTTGATATATTTGCTCACATAAGAGGACATCTGGATAAAAATCTAATTCAAGAAAATATAGGATATGGGCCCTTTAATAAGACACACCCCAAATTTCATGTTTGTATGCCTGTATCTATCCCCAGCTTGAGTAAGACTCAGACACTCAGAGGTTATATGCAGTTGTGCCATATATTCTGAGTTAAATTTAAAATTTACCCATCTTGCCTGCAGTGTGTGTGTGATGCAGCTTTATTCATATTCATATGCATGCAATTTTCTGTGGGCTGACGATCTGCAGTGGCAATACTAGCCTGTGGGCTCAGACACAAAATGAGCACCGTTGTCACCCCGATGAGTGCTGTCCTTACCGTAATAGAGATTTCCACAGGGATCTGCTCTGCAGCAGAGGATATCCCAGCCCACATTCATCTTACATAAAACTGCACCAGAGCCAGAGACTCTTTCTCACTTATTCTGTGACAGGTAATAGACACAGGCTGATTCACAAGCAGAGAAACAGACAAATAGACAAAGATACTGTGTCACAGGTTACAGAAGCAGGAGAAAGAGTACAGCAGCAGAAAGGTCTCTACTTAAAGGATCCACATCATATAACTGAATTTTCATCACCTTTCAAAATAATCTGATGTACTATGCAAAGTTTATATTATGTGTCACTCACCATTCCGTACTCTAAATATTGGGAATCTAAGCTAGAAATGATTTTTGTGATGTCATCACAACCATTGCAAACCCACAGCAAAATACAATTTCTGTCTAGTTACCGAAAATTTGTAGGCAAATACAACATTAGGATTCTTTCCAAGGACTCAGTGATATAGTGTGGTGAACTTAACTAGGACAAAGAATGAACCCCAGTTTTTCAGGCTACACTAGACTGTACTAATACTCATGTCTATATATTAACCTCACCTATTCATACTAAAGTAATAAATGCTTTAATAAAGACACAATGCAGTCAGAAACAGAGATCTTTTTGCATATTTTTCATAAGGGGATGTATCCTTAATAAAGAGAAGTTGATGACCAAAAGCTATTTTTGGAATACAAACCCATGTAACTATAATTCACATTATTGCATTTAAAAGTTTAAAATCTAAATTGTACTGCTAAAGAAAATTATTGACAACATATACGTAGCTAATGTAAGCTAATATTTGCCTACAGGAAGAATACTGAGGGTTTCACTGGGTTTATTGGTAACCTAAGCTAATTCATTAGTTTAACTTAAATATTGGTTATATGGGATAAATTATCTAGCTAACAAGGATAAGTAATCCAATATACAGTAAGCAACAGCTTCATGAGGGATCTTTACACTGTAAAGTCAATATACTGTAGCTGTTGAATGCTTTATTATATATACACTAGTAAAGTACAAGTAAATTAAAATTTCTATAATTAATTGTGTTGAAAAAGTATCATACAGAGTAAATTACAGTAAAGTGTTATAACAAGAGTGGCATTCTATATTCTGTACACATACATAGCTTTTCCTTACTGTTCTAACTTACATATTCATGGACTTATATAAGTCTATTTACAGCATATTCAACACAAAGCAATTCAGTACCACAAAGAACCTTCAATAACCTCATCTCTGCCAGGTTATTGCCAGGATGAAGCTGAGTAATGTGAGCATATGAGTTATGGCTTCCCACAGAGATGTGTTTAGCAACAGTATTTACATACAGCCTCATGCATACAACAGTTCAACTGCTAGCACCTCCGACACTTTTTCATCTTGCGTGAATGCATATTTTAAAAACAATAAAAAAATGCAGTGGAAACAAAGCATTCCACCCTACTTCTTTATACACTAAAGGAGTAATATCAGTGCATTTGCATTGCAATAAAAAGTGGTGCACACAAATATCTACTCATTGCTGAAAATAGAACAAGTATCTTACCCACTTAGGGGGAAAACATATCTCAAGCTGATAAATATATCTCATCCAAATATATATGCCCCAGATTGACTTCCAGGTCTTAAGGGCATTAGGACCTAAGACCTCAGCGCTGAGATGCAAGCATGCTAACCACCAAGCCACCATGCCTGAGGCAGGCTAAATAAGCTATTTCATAGGCCAAATAGGTAAATGCATTGTTGTGACATCACAAAAAGTCAGATCATATTTTTGGCAGCTTAGTTTCCACATGTTTTGAAAGTAGCAGTGTTTACACAGTACATCCATCCATCCATCCATTTTCTTATGCGCTTAATCCTGTTCAGAGTCGCAGTTAGTCCCCTATCCCTTCTTGGAGCAGGGCAGGGCATTACAGACTATCCTAGCCAAGCCCAGGACAAAGTGCCAATCCATCACTGGGTGCATATACACACACAAGGACAATTTAGTATCCAATTCACATGATATCCATGGTTTTGAACTGTGGGAGGAAACCGAAGACCCTGTACGAAACGCATGCAGACACAAGTACAAAATGGAAACTCCACCCAGATGGTGATTTGAACACAAGGCTCACGATGCCTGGGGCAGGCAAAACTAGACTAATTCATAAGCCAAATAGGCGAATGCATTGACATCACAAGAAGTCAAATAACATTTTCTGCAGCTTAGTTTCCATATGTTTTGAAAGTAGCAGTGTTTACAAAGTACTTCACATGTTTTCATTTTTAAAAAAAGATGTTTTTATTACATGTGCCCTTTAAGTGCATAGCACTTATGGTATGTGGACAAAATAACTGCTACAATTTGATGCTGTTGTCTCCTTCAGCACACACACCATTAAAACAAGACACTTCAAGACACATTGTAGTTAGGGTTCTACAAATCTCCTATATGGGTGTTGTGTGGTATTCGACCATGCTTTAAATATACTGTACACTCACTATCTTCAAATTCAGGCTTTTCTATGCTTCTGAAGAAAACTGGCAGTGTGAGTGGAGTTTTGACCTTGCCTCTCAAGAAAGTACTTTTGTTGTTGTAGCAACCTGTACAGAATTTCTCTAAAGCTGGAGATTTTGATGAGGTGTACTAATTGGCAGATTCATTTTTAAGTCAGACTTCTTTCTTGCCTTTTCTTTTGGCTCAAGATGTTATCAGACCCTTTTCACAATTCAGTGTTATTGGCTTACTTTCCTCAAATAACAGTGGCATAACATAGTAACTATTAACTAAACCAGCCTTCACAATTTCAACTGTAAAACATTAAAAGATAAAAATGTATTTATTAGACTAAATTCAAGAAAAAAAACATCTGTTATAACCCTCACTGTAGCAAGCTGCAAGCTTCTAAAGTTTAAACTGTTGAAATAAGGTGTATTGATTGGTTGGCCTAGTTTTAAATGTTACCTATTTCTTAAATATGCAAATTAGCTTATTTGTGTCATAGTCCCATGCTATTTTCATTTCATCAGTACCTAAAAACATACAAGGTGTACTGTGGTGGCATTTTTGAGAAATTTTAATGAGAGAAATCAGGAAATATGTCACTGCACTATATCGAGTCTCTAGTGTATGGCTTGGTGTGCCAGACCACATATGGGTTTGAACTGCCATATACACACAGCAGGCTAATGCTAGCAGGTTGTTGCAGCAGAGCTAATTGAACACTCCATGATTCACTCTAGAGTGCTCCCCTCCACTCTCATTAGCGTGCCCTTGTCCCAACTAAGAACAGATGAGTCCTGGTGATCTGTTGCTTTCCTCTCACACACTCCCCAACGGCTCCTGCTGCTAGCCTCGTCATATTTTCTTTCCCCATTTCTTGCTGCCATTTGATCTCTGACCTTGATATTTTGGCAACCCTCTCTCCTTGATATTTTGGCAACTCTCTCTCTCTCTCTCTCTCTCTCTCTCTCTCTCTCTCTCTCTCTCTCTCTCTCTCTCTCTCTCTCTCTCTCTCTCTTATACCTGAACTACAGTTCTGCCATAAAAAACCTCAGGAAATGGATATTAGCAGAGAGATTAGTATTGGGGTCTTTGGCATAGGCACCGCCCACAGCCCAGGTCTGCTGCATTTGGTCTAGAGCAGATACTACTGGAGAGATTAACAGCATGCCCTTAGCCACTCCCCTGAGCAACAGGACCAAGACCAACCTGATGGTTGTGGGGAGGAAGGAGGATGACGTTTAAGTGTCAGCACCTGCATTTGATAGAACAGAAACAAAATGCTTCCTTTTAAAGTTGAGCTGTAACTTGTGATTGGCCAGGACCCCAAATAAATGAGTGATGTAGTACTGACTTAGGCAAACAGTGAGGAGTGCCAAAGCATTACGTTTTAATTGCAGAACTTTTGCTTTCGCTTTCATTTCTGCTTTCATTGATAACCAATTATATATCATGTTTATTCACTTTCAATGACTATTAGCTAATAATAATAATAATAATAATAATAATAATAATAATAATAATAATAATAATAATAAATACATTTTAAGTAGGGCGGCATGGCACGGTGGCTTAGTGGTTAGCACTTTCGCCTCTCAGCGCTGAGGTCTTGGGTTCGAGTCCACATCTGAGCGGAGTTTCCATGTTCTCCCCGTGTCTGCGTGGGTTTCCTCCCACACTCCAAAAACATGGAGGTCAGGGGAATTGGGTACTCTAAATTGTCCATATGTGTATGTTTGTATGTGTATGTGTATGTGTGTCCATTTGTGTTCACCCAGCAATGGACTGGCACCCTGTCCTGGGCTTAGTTGAATAGTGTACTGCCCTGCGCCCAGTGAGGGGGTAGGGGACTAACCGCGACCCTGATTAGGAATAAGCGGGTGTGATAATGAATGAATAATGAATAGATACATTTTATTTGTAATGTGCTTTATATTTCAAAGAAATTTCAAAGTGCTAGTGATAGCTAGTGCCATCTATACACCTTGTCAAATGTAGCTTACAGTAGCTGGCTAACAGGCACCATTTTAAGAAATAACAGACAGTATTTGGATTTAATTAAAAAAAAATATTCTATTGATTAAATAAAAGTGAACGCTAAGAACACAGTAAATATTTATCTAAACTAGCTAATTTCTATTTTTAAAGCTGAAAATTGGAAAGGTGTCATTAAAAATCATATACCTATTATTATTTATACAGCAAATGACTGTGTCCACACAATTATTGCATTCCTCTCACACATTCCCCAAGGGCACCTGCTGCTTTTTCATTCCTTTTTATCATCTGATCTCTGACCTCAAGGTTTTCAGTGACTTAAGTCTGAATCTTAGTGGTCTCTTTTTGTCTTTTGGGATTGCAGGTTGAATAAGGCTGTTGAAATCTGAATCACAGTACAAAACAGTTAAACGGATATGCTACTGCTAGCATAACACCAAAGTGGGGATAATTACTCCACAATTGTAATTATGGGAAACATTCTTCCTTGGGTAAGCAATGCAGTTCCGTTTTAGAGACTGTTATTGCTTTTTCTCATTTTTCTTTTGCATTTCTACTTTTGTTGTTTGGTTCCCCTGTGCACATTTGGAAGCTAGCCTTGTAGCATGAGATTAGCAAAACTAGGCTTTTTAACTGAAGCTATGGTGTCACACATTGGGGCTCTAGCTGTCTACTTCCTTGGCTAAGGCTATGACACAGCTGTGTGAGTGGCTGTTCTATTATACTCACGCAAGCCTGTTTGCTTCTCTTGAGAAGCTTCTTGACAGTAAATCAATATTCATGCAGCCATTTACACGATATCCCTTAGAAAGCTCGACTTTGTTGTTTGAAGTGGGGACGAGCCGACGTTAATTGTGGGGGATGCAAAACGACGGCTGTTTGTTTGCATGAGGTCAAGGGAAATTGATCCTTTCATGCTAGCAGGGTCTGGGTTAGTGTAACATTGGCATTGCTGGAGCTTTGAGTCGAGGGCCTACTTACCCATGCCTTTCTTCCTTGGCCCTTTGAAAATGCTTCAGTGTATGGCTTCTGCCTCACAAGCCCTGAGCCATGGCAAGTATTTCGATACAGGCATTTTGCTGGTCCTTAAGAGGTGCTTTGAAGTCAATTTCAAAGGTAGATCAAAGGTTCACGGGCCACAGATATCTGAATGTCACATCTCATTTTGCAACAGAATATTTTTCGGTTTCCAAGAGGGAAAAGTACACTACATCACTTTCCCTCCTTTCAGACAACATGTTTTTGCATTCTAATTTACACTCAAGCATACAGCTTTCCAATCTACATCCAATTGGATTTTCATATGAAAATAACCTACTATATTAAAAAAATGTTTACTTCAGAATGAACTTTTCTCACAAACTTTATCTTAGTGTAGTGATAAGTAACAAAAACCTGTCCATAGTCTTCTTAAAAAAATATACCCAAAAAATTGTAGTACTGTTTATAGTGCTTACATGACAAATAAGCTAGTTGTGACAACTGAAGTAATTAAACCTACACATATCTCAACCTGTCATAAAATATACATTTGCTCATCAGTTACAATTGACAAAAAAGTTGACAGAATAAGCCTTCATGACAGATAATGACTATTAAAAATAAGCCTTTATAAATGTTTACTTTGTCAGTTTTCATGTTAAGTTTATGTTGAGATCATACTATCTTTTGAACAGCACCTTATAGTAACGTGTATCCAAAACTTTCAATGGATTGTTCTTTTACAACCATCCACCTCCATGTCAGTACCACTACAGTACCACTGATGAGAATGGTCCATCACCCAAATAATATCTGTCCAATGGTGGTCCCTTTCTATTGATGGACAGCAAATGGGCTGCAGTCAGTCATAGAAAACTATTACATCCAAGCCAAGAACCATTTAGGAACTTCATTTTAAGTATGAAGGTCATTATGATGACTGACTAAACAAAAATCTTCTAAGTGAGTGAAGGGGTGGCAATGTCAAGCTACTCTTACTGCAGTGGAAATTACTCATCAGATATGTTAGGTTTGTTTTAGTGATGGCATCCTGTTCCAGGTAAAGAGGTATGAATATTGCTTCCCTACATCATGAAGAGCCTTGATGCAACTTCATTTCATCTTTTTGTGTTTTTTTTCCTCCCATTTTAGTCTTTGGTAGATGAATCCTTTTCATCTTTCAGTGCACAGTCACGAATCTTACCTCACTCTCTGTTGTCTCCATTACTTGATGCACTTTCTCCTCCCTTGGTGTGCATAGATTGCGGTTTAGCCTCAAACAGCAGAGAGAGATTACATTCCCTTGTGTCCTGCACAAGCCATACCACCCAATCAAACACTCACGCTCACATGCTGAAGATACTTGTTTTTCTCTGAGATACAGCAACATATGCCCAATGCTCTCAGATAGAAACATGCACATACAAATGCTTGGAAAGTAAGTTCAAATAGAAAAGTAATAAATAAGAAGATCAGGTGGGGAAAAACCCCCAGCTGTGGTAACAATACTTTTTGGAGAAGACTTGTATTTTATTTGTCAATGCATTGTGGTCATGTTGTCTCAATCAGGAGTTTGCTGCTGCATATTCTGATGGTTTGGCTTGTAAGCTGAACCTTGTAAATTCAGAGGCTTTACTGCATTGACCAAATAACACAACTGTGTAGGGGATGACCCACTTATACAGCAGGTGCCACATATTTTGACATTTTTGTGGATTTATGTATACAAAGAAAAGATGAGGGGTAATCTAAAAAAGTGTTGATAACAGGTTCATCCATTCTAAAAAGTGTTTCTGCTTGTTGCTGTAGAAGCTATATTTATTGTGGTGGTTATGGTTATCACTGATAGAATATAAAACATTTTAAGCAGATCTACTACAGAGGTATGACATCATACAGAATTAATACACACCTGCCAGGCAATCAGAAAATAGTATTTCCCTTCTCCAGGGTATGGTCAATGGTAAATGTAACTAAAATGCGATTTATAGATGTCAACATCATGCCTAAATTTTAGTTCTAAAAACATTCCCATCACATTTGGTTATGGGGATATTATTCCCTAAATTGTGAATGTTCTCAATGTTCCTTTTTTTTTCAGTTGGAGAAAAATAACACATTAGAAGAATGTAATGGTACATATAAAACATATTTATTAGAATGGAAGGAGCATGACACAGACAAAAGTTCTGGGATATAATCATTTATATCAGAAAAAAAGTGAAAAAATCACAACAATTCTACTGTTTTGGATATCCAGCACAACACACACACCACCCTGCTTCTACCATGGCAATGTCATTGCTGTTCTAAGAATGCTGCACCACCCAAATAATAGCTGGCCATTAGTGGTCATATGACCAATGATGGATGGGATAGAAGGGAGCTGATAATTTGCACAGTAAGAGAAGGTCTTTAGGTATGAGTTAAAATTGTACAAATAGCATCTATATAGTAGGTGTTTCTGAAAATTGGCAACATAATGTACATACAAATTAGGTTCATTGGTGATTGGCCATTAGGAGTAGATAAAGCAAAACTAGAAAGAATAATCACAGTAAAATATGCTCAAATTAGATTTTTAAATCTAACGTATTATACAGCATATGAATCTTCATTGTATGTAATTTATGGATTTTGGTTCATGTTTATCAGTGACTATCTTGCAGCTTCAGACTGAATTCTACTGTTTACTGGCTTGCCCCTCTGTCACAATTCAGAATGTTTTGTACATGGGAAAATATCAAAATGCAGTCTCAGACTATTAGCATGCTTTCATACCTACTTTGTTTGGTACAGACCTTCAGACTTTTCATTTTGGTCTGAACCAAAATAGCAGGTGTAAAAGGTGCCTCGGACCACAGCCTGGACCAAAGGACCAACATTTAGTATGACCAAAAGTGGTGGTCTCAGTCTGAATCAACTGAACCACAGTTTGGGTTGTTTGCAGTGTGAAAATACTTTTTTGGAATGTTTGGACATGTACAGCAATTACAGAAAGTAATTAGTGAGGCAGACTATCTTCACCCATTAAACAATAGACAAAGAAAACATTAAAAGGCACAAAAAATTAGCCATGGTAGCACATTGGAAGAGGACAAGCAGGATTAAGTAATGAGTACTCTGTCTGAAGTTGGTGCTGCTGGTATAAACATCATAATATTAGCAATAAAGAGGTTATGAAATCAATCTCATCATTCATTTTGTCCAGAAAAGGCTAACTACAAAATTAACTACCCAATGAATTGCCAAAACACCAATGTCAGACGCATGCCATTCTACAAATAAATCAGTGTCAAGTATAGGGAGATGCAACCCACATAAGTGATGAGGATGAGATGTAGGTGTATTATGCAAAGTTCTAAAGTGTACCTCACTAAAACTGCAATGTGAAACCAAATTATAACCAGACCAAATGTATACAGTGTAACAAAAAGATGAATATTAGTTCTGACCTTGTCAGGATTTTCAGGTGTAAAAACACCCTTAATGTATTCAACATATATCACACAAATAATGAAAAATAGGGCAGAAAGTCAGAAGCCCCACTACAACATCCTTAAGTTTGTGAACCCTTTAGAATGTTCTATATTTCTGCATAAATATGCATAAAAATACCTAAAACACAAAATTAGAGAACCCAGTTAAACAAACAAGACAAAAATATTATACTTGGTCATTTATTTGCTTTTAGAATTCTCTGTTCTAATTCAGAATTCATTGTTTTATCAATGATGGCAAGCCGTCCTGGCCCAGATGGAGCAAAACAGGTCCAAACCATGATACTAGCACCACCATGTTTCATAGATGTCATAAGGTTCTTCTTTCAACCAAAAGGTTCTATTTTGCTAATCCTAGAGGTTCACATAGTTTTGCCACTCACAAATATGTCATATTGGATCATTTACCTCAATAAATAAATGACCAAGCATAACATGTTTTTGTCGTTTGTTTAATGGAGTTCTCCTTATCTACTTTTTAATGTTTTTGTGTGAAAATCTGGCAATGTTTTAGGTTATATTTATGCAGAAATATACAACAATTCTAAAGGGTTCACAAACTGTCAAGCACCACTGTAGAAAATGTCTTACAAAGAACAAGGAACAGTTATTTTTCATTAAGAACATTGCATAGATGTTATTCTAGATGTTATTCAGCCAACTTATATCTTTCCAAATACAATTTACAAACATAACACTTTACTTTTTAAATTACTTTGATCTGAATCTATTATCCATTTATTTTGGGAATGCAAATTTTAAGATTATGGTTTAATTTAAATTTCATAAGTAGAAAAAAACTGACAAATATTAAGCAAAAAAGTTAAATATGCTTTTTGGATGGTCCGGTGCAAGTTCAAACATGGCTCATATTGTATCTCTTTGTATTTGTATTGTATGTGAACTACATTTCATATTCATTCATGAAAGTTGCAAATCAAATACAAAATTTACTTGGAATGCTGTAAAAATGTTACAGCCAGAAAATGTATTTTGAAGCCTAATGTACGCTACAATGATGCTATTTAGGTATTAATTTATTCTTACTCTTTATGATTTTTCTTTCATATGTAATATCATAAAATGTGTTAGAACCTTAAGTTTAAAAGTATTTTAAAAAACAAGATTTTTAATTGGCGATCTCTCTAAGTCACTGAGCCAATCAACATGCTAGCTTAGATTACAAAATTACAGCCAGCATCAAGAAGAAGACTTTCTTAGCTATCAGCTAACAGCTTTCTGTCATCCAACACCTGCTAACTTGAGAAAATATACAAAGGGGATTTCACGCTCCATCATATATTGGCTCCAGCACGTTGGAGCCTGTAAGTCACAGGATATTGTTATCACTCAAAGTGCTGGTATAATGAATCCCCAATGTGGAGTGTTTTTGAAGAAAAAGTAAACAATAATAGCTAGCTATTGTGCTTTGTCACCTTTCTCTTAATTTGTTTTGGAGTTTTGATGAGTTTAAGTAATTCATCATTCTATCTTTGCTACTGGCATTGGCTCGATTTACTGATATAGATGGTAACAAGTGTAAGTGTGTCCATGCCTATGTTGTGTGGATGTGTTCAACATGTTTATAGCCTGACAGACTCATATACTCTGAGCTTGGGTTTGTTCTATTTCTCTCCATCTACTTATGCTACCTGTCTTACTCTCCCCAGCCAAACATGGATGTATGACATCAGCAGCAAGGCAGAGTACTTACGGTTTAGCACTGTAGTTTTCTCTATTGGTACCATATTGGAATTGTTAGTGCCCACCAATATTTTAAATAAAACAATGCCACAAAGTAAGTGTACCTAATTAACTAGCAGCCCAGCATAAATACTTTGAACACCATCTAATGTAACTATATTTGTGCAAGAATAGCATTTTGATGTCTAACACAGCTGTTAGTTATTCGGATGTAAACTTAATCAATCAATACCAGTAATAGTGTGTTCAGCTGCTGGGACCCCGTTACTGCAAATTTGGCTCATAACAAATTACCTTTGAGAGTAGAGAAGGCAAAATGCAGGGATCTAATGATCCTGAGCTGCACTGAGAGTGGAGGGTGTTGAGGTTGGCTACACAGGATTTGTGGGCTAGTACTTCTGTGCAGCCTAAATGCTAAATGTGTATACCACAGAGGCTGAGGGAACAATGTTGCACTGGTGGATTTTTCTGATGGCTATTAATTTTCTGGCAACCATATTAACATACATCTAAATAGCAAGATGCTATTAATCTGCATTAAATATATGGTATGTTTAACTGCAAATGTCACAATAAACATTTAAAACAAATGTCAGTCTTAAACACATAACACAATATTGTATCATAACAGAAACAAATAACATTGTGCAAATCTGCTGCATCCAGCTATTCAATTTTCTCTCTCTCCCTTCAGCTATTATCACAGTTATCTTCTCATAGTGGTTATATTGACTTCTGGACTAAAGTTGCTTCTCCTTGATTACAGATGGGACTTCAAGGAAAAGTGAATGAAATATGTAAATAAACAATATAGAAAAACAGCTCTGCAAATATTCATCTCACCTCACTGTGTTTACCTAAACGTTAGTTATCTGAGCCTTGATCAAATGTTCTCACATTAACAAATGTGAAGTTTGGTTATAGATCATTAAAGTGTGATACCAGTTTATAAACATCTTCTAAAATGTTATCAATTAAAATTGATTGTTTAAAAATGTATTATGTGGAAGAAAGGAATGCATGGTGCCCCTTAAAGACGTGTGGTGCCCCCATAAATCTTGATGCCCCACGCACCATGGGTGACCTTCTATTAACTTTTGAGTTCACATGTTCAATTGTTCACAGTTTCAGTACTTTTTGTACATTTCCTGGTTCAATTAGAATTTGTATTTAAACAGTCCTCCTCATCATGTTGTTCACATTTTGACATCATAAGACCAAGACGACACCTAACAATTGATCAACAGTACCTCTGCGAGGCTTCAAACAGGATGTTCTTAGATGGAAGTGGCCACTGAGATTAGAGTGTCACAGAGTGTCATTAGCAGGTTGTAACAGAGATACAGAGAGACTGGAAGAGTCACAGAAAGGCATAAAAGTGGACGTCATTTGGCCACATCTCACACTGATGACCGCTTCATTGTAAACAATGCCCTGCAGAACCGAATGATGAATGTCACACAACTCCAGGCACATGTAAAGGAGGTGAGAGGCACCCAAGTGTCACGTCAGACCATTCAAAACCATTTACATCAGCATGGTCTGTGTGCTAGTCAGCCTGCAAGGCTACCTGACCACACCACCAGGCACAGGCATATTTTTTTTGCATGGGCCAGGGAGTATTTATTCTACACGAGGGACCAGTGGGCCTCGGCGCTGTTCACTGATGAAAGTTCAGTCACAGTGTTGGAGACATGAAGGAGAGCGCTATGCATCAGCCATTTTTGTAACTAGACGAGCCTTTGGTGGTGGTGGTGTAAGTGTGTCTAGTCAATACAAAACTGCCCTACACTTTGTAAATGGTAGAGTGACAAGCCCATACTGCTTGAATAACATCATTAATCCAGTCATTGTGGCTCAGCATGAACAACACAGGCCTAATTTTGTCTTCATGGACGACAATGCTCCATCTCATCGAATTGCATTATTAGGGAATTTCTGCTGGAGGCATGGGTACCTCAAATGGAGCATACTGCACTTTCTCCTGAATTCCACAGAAAGTGGGAACCTCTTCTTTGGTGACAGCTTTCTTGACATTTTCTCAGTAAGTATTATCAGGTAGTCACCTGGAAGAGTTAACAGCTGTGCCTTGTCAAGAGTTAATTACTTGCATTTGTTGTCCTCTTAATGTGTTTGAGACCATCAGTTTTTTTGCCTTCTATTTTAGAAGAATCTAAAATCTAAAACATATTTTGGTCTGTTTAACACCTTTAAGTTTACTACATGATTCCTTATGTCTACCTTCATATTCTGGATGACCAGTATTAATTTACAATGTAGGTAAAAACTACATTGACTGGTACTGTATACGTATAATATTAAAGTGGTAGATGGTGATTAGTGAAGCTTCTTGGTTTTGCATAAAGGTAGGCTGATGAATAGTCTTCTGTAAGTTTGTTAAGTAACAGGTGTGAAAGACCTCCCATGAGATATCTCCAAAATGAGCAGGACACCTGGGCACGGTAGATTATCAAACCTATCTGACAGATGGAATGTCTGTCAATTAAATCACCAATTATATCAGCGTCATGAGGGAATAAGAGGCTTGTGTAATGCACCGGCTGGTGCTAAAGTCAGTGATGTGTGGGAAATACTTTTAGTTGGATGGTTTACTTGCAGGCGTGAATTTGCATGGTGAAGATGGTGCAAGAGGGCATATCTTATCCACATATAACATATTTATAGGTTTATGTGCAGTTATAATAATTATAAAAGCTATTTTATGGACTGTCATTATCTCTTAAAATTAAATAGGCTGTTTTTGTTACTGTGCCTTTAAAACTGATAAATGTAAATAACCTCCATTCTGATTAACTGCCCTATGTTGTGCTGTTAGACTTGGAAACACTCCTAATAAATAAATTGTTAAAAAGGAGAGCTAGATGACTGTAGGCTGAATTGATGGACATGTGTATTGATTTTGGATTGAATTAAAACCAACTGTTTTGCAGCTCAATTTCATTATGGAAATTGTATGGACTGAGAATTGAATTGTACATTTTGAAACGTTAGCAGTGTTTTGTGCTACATCAAAGTGTTTTATTTCATGAAAGCAAAGCAAATTATTTTTTTCCATCACAATGTCAGACTCCCACCTCAGCCTTGCCCCTAGCCCCGCCTCTGGCCTGTCATGTGTGTTTTCCGTGTCTCACGTGCTGTCCCCGTCCTCATGCCATCCAGTCTGCTTCACCTGTCTCATATGATCTCCAGCTCTGTGTGCTCATCTCCTCTTGTAATTATGGGTCTTATTTAAGCTCCCTTTTGTCTGAGTCTCCTGATACTGATAAGATGTCTTTGTTTTGGTTTTACAGTCGTGGTGTTTTGGTTTAGTTTTGTTTACTATTAATAAAACTCACGTTTTGGGATCTCACTGCTATATCCTGCCTCTCTCCTCATCCATCCCCACACAATGTAACACACAAGTACCCTGGAAATAATTTTTGAGTAATTTCACCCCAATGATAAATATTAGGGCACTGCTTGTTTTATGTGTACAGGTGAGTTTAGTCACACTGTAAGCTTTTATTATCAACACAGCTTGCATGACTCTCGATCAGAATAATTCCCATAGCAAACAGGTGAACTGCAATGTGTTAAATGTATGTATCCCAATCATTGTGTGATTAATTAAACTAGTAATCATATAAAATTAGTAATTATAGCTTTCTATAAAAACCTGCTTATTACTTATCTTCTCTGGGCGTAGGTTTATTTTCTATTAGCTAGTTATCAATGCAACTTGATTACAGTAATTATGTACTGTAAATATACGGTTTAAACAGTTTTCTGAAGCTTGGACATCATTTGAAAAATGGAGAAGCTTAGATAAGTTGTAACTGTGGGGGTCTGAGCACTTGCTTATCATGGTTTTAGATGCATTTTCTTGAAAAAATTATGCATTCAGCATTAAAGTGAATCATCCACCAACCATCTAACTTAGAAACCTGTCATGGGTTTCTATTTTCTGGATACTTCATTAAAAATATTGATTTATCATGCATTCTCTAGTCCAGTTTGGACGACTGATGGAAGTACTGGTAGTGCAGGCAGGCTCCATAGATATGGACACATGTAGGTACAGCAGAGTTCTTGGGATATTTACATAAGTCAATGTCAGTTGACACTGCCCATGAGTAATGAATGGGAGTGAATGGAGATAAGGTTTGGATAGTTTTTTTATTTGCAACATTATTTATAGAAAGCATGCACATATGTAATGTAAAATTATCTATGAAAACTAGTCAGTATTTTTATGTTTTTCTAAAGTTTTGTGCAATAAAACACTTGTATTTCAGCTATGAGTGCTGATTGGTCTGCTCATTTGCTAATAAAAGTGGAACATCCACAAGGCACTGTTTTAAACTTCAAAACTAGTGTTTAAAGGCATGTAAAAATATGACAGCAGTGCTGAATTGTTTTATAGTTCTGTTTTGTGAAAAACATTAGTGTGCATTAAGAAGATTAACGATTTAGAAATCACAATTTTGCACTAAAGCTCCATAGGAGGCCATTAATTTTGGATTTTCTCGAGAGCGCATCTATCATCTGGCCAACCGGGAAAACAAGTGGCAGTTCTCCTTAATATAGAGCTTCTCTGATAAACCCCTCAGAAACTTGCCCGTCCTGTAGTAATTTTAATGCCATTCAGATGCAGGAGACACTGAGGAGACCTGCATAATTTTATGCAGACGCCCCCCTGATAATCTAAGCCCGTTTGAAATGGACTTAATACTTTCTACATTTCCATCTCTACATTCAATTTCCAAATACTAAATTTTTTCACACTAGTACTGCTTCATGTCCTTCCTGCACCTCAGTCATATCACTCATTCCTATTTCAGTTCATCAGGAGGGGTCCAGTATTCTAACTGCAACATAGAAGCCATATAAAGCTCTCTTACCAAAGCACTTTCCCTCAGCTGAAAGTATGTTCTGAACAAGATATCCAGCTATTAATAAAGAATTAGAAAATAACTAACAATTGCAAAAGAGCCTACATGTTAGGTGTTTCTAATTAAAGTAATTAAACTTTTTGCACACAATGGAATATAGACCTCTGCATTTAACCCATCCATGCAGTGAAGTGCACACACACACTAATGAACATATTAGACTGTGAGAACATGTGCCCAAAGCAGTGGGCAGCCCTATCCACGGTGCCCGGGGAGCAGTTGGGGGTTAGGTGCCTTGCTCAAGTGCACTTAAGTCATGACGTGCCCAGGGATTGAACCAGCAACCTTCCAGTCACAAGACCTGGGCCCGTATGTATCAAACGTCTTAGCGTGGAATTTTGGACTTAAGTGCTGAGAAATTCTTAGATTTGCTCCTAATCACTGAGTTAAGTGTAAGTGCCAGTTATCAAAACTCTGAAGTCTAAGAATCACTCTTACTCTCCTGAAAAGTTAAGACTGCTCCAGACGTCTCTTAAGTTGTTAAGAGTCACCACCAATGGGCAGAGATGGCACTGAGAAGACAGAGACGCGTGCGAACCTTCCATGAGTGGAAGAATGTCTTTGAAATGTTTGATGACTTTCAGTTAATTAAACGAAATATAAATTTGAAGTGATAATTAGCATCACAGTGTTTGTGTGAAAATGTAAATAAATGACTAAAAAAACTTGCCTTTGAGATTTTCAATAATGCAGGATCCTGACTCCCGTCCACACCAGAAATCACCACACTGTCTTCCCCGAGGATACGCTGTACCACTTCACAAACTGCGCTAAGAGGCTTCCCGGTGGTCCACCGCCTGAATGTGATTCAGTTAGAATGTATACAGTCTCCAAAATAAATCAGAGAAAATATATGAATAGAAGAAAGAATGGAAAATTATACATACCAGTGCATGTCTGTGTGGCTTTTTGACAGAATATTATACCATTTCTTTTCACAGTCAGATGGTGAGCAAATCCAGGCAACATGAGATACAGTCGTAAGTTGTGAGATTTCCTCCCAAGCATTTTTTTTGTCCGCACTAGTTAGTGTGGGACTGAACTTACAGCATCAATGAAATCTTTTAAATGCACATAACAAATTGTTTAATCAGCCTAGCACCTGTTTAAATTTGTCACCAACAAATAAATGATTGCAACAACATGAAGTCTTGTTTTTATTTGGATTATTTATTAAAAACATGAATACAGTGTTTTATTTCAGACATTCTTCACAAAAATAATAATTGCACCATTCTTAAGTTAAATGTGAAAGAATTTCAACATTGTTTAAACTTTGATCTTGACATTTCTCAGGAAATAATCTTAAACTTGAAATCCGATGCAGTGATTGGTTCTTGCCGGGGGTTTGGAAATGACGTCATCCCAGAATCAGCTTTGCGGCACTGACAGGTGTCGTAAATTAGCTCTTAGACTGACACTTAAGAATTACTCCTACACTCACTTAAAGTGAGACTGAGAGGCTTAATAAATAATTTTTAGTCTCAGCTTTTAACTAAGAATAATTTTAGACTTAAGTCCAGTCTTAGCAGCGTTCATAGGAGAAATTTTAAGAAGTTTGATACATATGGGCCCAGATCCCTAACCACCAGGTCACGGCTGCCCCCATAATAAAGTGATGAGTGAGAGTATATGCAGGAGTTTCAAAGTCTTTACTCCTAAATGGATTCCAAATAGCTCTACATTGAACAGAAATGTTCTGCTATAAGCCAGTTTGAGTAGATCAAGCAAAATAAATTTCATGGTGTTATCACCTACATGCTCTTATTAATATCACTCCAGGAAAATAAGATTGAATCAGGATTATATCTGACATGTTTATCTCTGTGTCTGCTGGGATAGCGTGTGATTTAAGTCCAACCACTCACACGTCATCAATGTGAATTCAGGATAGATAGCATTACTGTGCAACAGACATGCAGAGAGCTACACTGCAATTAATATCTGTGCTTATAGAAGTACAGCTTATCTGTGTATACCACTTGATCAGACATACTTTCATATTTATATACTGCATAATTTACTTTCCTGAAACCCATCTGGGTGGAGAAAACTGCTGGTTGTCCTAGTTACCGTGATCTGGCAGCTGGCACTTAGATTCCTGATTACATTTGGAAAAGAAAGAGTCATATTTCACACATAAATATGGGCATAATAGTAGATTTATCAGTTTCTGAGGCAGTTTCCTCTCTTCAAAAGAGCTCGTGAGAATGCACTGACAGGCTTACTGGGAGATTAAGGGAATTATTTCCTGGGCATTGTGGGTAAATTGCACTTTCAAGTCCATGTCCATGGGTCCAAAAAAAAAATAAGTGCGTGAAAGGTTGCTGTTCCAGCATCTGCAGTCTGTCTATCCAGAGAAGCTTTTAAAATGCTGGTTGAAGTTGTTTGAATAAATTTGAGCAGATGGACGGGTTTTCTTAAACAAACTTGCTCTGAGGATAGAGAGGAAAGAAAGATGATTCACTTGATGCAGCCAAGAGGAGGTGGGCCAACTCAGCTTCAAAGAGAAAGATTGTCTTTCATTTGGATAATCAATTGTAGTTGTTTTGTAGATACTTACCTTACATTTAACTTGCATTCAAACATATCTATTAAGCTCACCTTATCTGTCACTGTACACCTGAATGTAGCCCTAATCTTAAGGGACTAGATCACTTGATATATTTTTGCAATTATTCTATTACTGGAAATGAAGTTGTTTAGTAAAACATTTTAAAGTCCACAATTAGATTGTTTAGATTAAAAGTGGAGCTGCAATACTAACTCAGTGAGTTCCATCAAAACACATTAATAACATTTCTCAAACCATATCAATTCTTTACAGAAGGTCTCACAGACTACGTGTTCACAGTATGACTGTGATCTTTAAAATTGTAAGTAAGCCATATTGTCTTGTAAACCACATTGACTGACTAGTCTAGGGCTGCACAATATATTGTTTCAGCATTGTCATCACAATGTGCACATGTGCAGTAGTCACAGTGCAGGACATGCAATGTCACTTAAGGCAAATTACATCAAAAATGTCATCAAAAATGTCATAATAAAATATTTTTACTGCTTGGCACAATAGGAAAATTCACATTGTTCTCATTTTCCTTGACACCTCTATCAGAGGCAGTTTATATCTGCCCAATGTTATTTATTTTTCTCTAGTCTTGCACAGCGAACCATCCAATTTTTGATCATCTGAAACTAAGTGGCCCCTCCCTCTACAATAGTCATGCACTACAGTCTGAAAATGAGTGAAGAGCAGGAGAAAAAGACTGAAATGAGAGTTTTGTTAGCAAAAATAATTTCATTGTCAGATGTATGGAATTATGTTGGATACAAAACCATGTAACGTGTCGACATGTAAAGCATCACCACAAAGCTCTATATGATGAGTGTAAAGGCATATCCTGATGTTATCCAAAAAAAAAAAAATACTTGGAAGCTTTTACTGTTATTGGAAACCTTTGTCAGTGTTTCACCACATGAGAAGTTACAAACAACGGAGAGAAATCAACAAGGCAATAACACTTCACCTCACAATAGACATAGCACCAGTTAACACAGTTACCAAAGAGAGTTTGAAAAACATTATCCCATCACTTGCAGTATGTAATAGTGTCATGCACTTGTTTCTCTCAAGTTGCCATGCCAGAGTTGTATGAGAAATGCAAGGCACAAATTGAAACAGAGCTGTTGCTAGTGGAGTATTATGCAGTAATAGACATGACAATGAACCCCTACATAAGTCTGACCTCGACTTTATTAATGAGGATCTTCAACTGAAAAGCCGCTGTTTGCAAAAAGAAAAAATTTCCCAGAGGATCATACAAGTGAGAAACATTGCTGCAGGGTTGAGAGAAGCTGTGGCTGCTTGTGGCCTAGATTAGATCCAATCAAGTTTGTATAACAGACAATGCAGCCAAAAGTGAGCCAGGCTGCAGTGCTTTGGCCATAGATATCATCTTGCTGTTGGTAAGTTATGCCCATACTATATTTGCTATGACGTTTTAAATAACATTTCCTTTATATGGCCTTTATATATATATATATATATATAC
>BRDA01072745.1:0-10262 GCA_036984385.1 Crenuchus spilurus | reverse complement strand
TATATATTACATCTAATCAGTTTCCAGACAGATGTTGATCGTACAGAAAAATAGAGCAGCAAGCAGAAGCCTTGAACTTCAGTTGTGTTTGCAGACAAAAAAAATGTATGGCATCTAATTACAACCTGGCAAGATATAGACATCCTTGAATCTGTCAGCAAATCACTGGGCCCACTGCTGGACTTTACTGATGCATTTTCAAGGGAAGACTGTGTTAGTGTCTCTTATGTGAAGCCAGTTCTTCACCTCTTCAGTGCTGCTAAGGAAAAAGGAAAACGCAGACCTGACCAAGGTGAATTTTGGACTACATCAAATAGAAAAATAAAGATGAAGCTACTCAGGAGGTGCTAGATATGGCATTGTGTTTGGATCCCCAGTTCAAGATGGACTTCATCAGTGCAGACAACAAACCCCAGGTCAAGGCCACACTGGCATCAGAGATGTTAGAATGCCAGGAGACCTCAAGCTGCAGCACTGAAGTGGAGCCCAAAGTTGCTGACACATCCCAGGTAAAGAAAGCCAAGAAGTCCTTGGGAAGTTTCTTTAAACAGAGTGGAGCTGCTGCAAAGGGTGATTCCTCAGACTCTTAAGGATGCTGTGGAAGCAAATAACTACCTGCTAATACCTTCCATAGACAAGGGGAAAATCCACTTGCACTGTGGAAAACACAAAGTAAGCTTTCTGCAACTTGCCATGCTGGCTCACAACTCTTGCTGCAAGCTCACCCTCTGATAGGTTTTTCAGTGCAAGTGGAAACATCATTTGCCAGCATTCTTGTCTCAAGACTGCATTGGTGGATAGATTGGTATTCTTATCCCAAAAACTCTAGACTTAAGGAAGCAATACATATAGATGTTAAAAAGGTCAAACTTTTATATTATAATTAAATTACATAATAAATTACAGAACAGTTGAGAAAAAGAAAAATAGATTTCATTTGGCTTAGATGAGATTTATGTATGTTAAAAAAATAAACCAGATTTTATATAGTTCAAATATAATCTTTATTTATTTAGACATGATGAACAGCACTTTGTTCTTCTTTGAATCTGTTGCTGAATAAACTTTATTTTGAAATGTCAGAAATTGAAGGTGCAGATATATACAGTATATATATGTGTGTGTGTGTGTGTGTGTGTGTGTGTGTGTAGGTGTGTGTGTGTGTGTGTGTGTGTGTGTGTGTGTGTGTGTGTGTATGTGTGTGTGTGCATGTGTGTGTGTGTGTGTGTGTGGATATTATATATTTGTTAGAGGTTCAGTACAGCTTATTACAAGTTATTTGTTTTATAGCAAATTACATTTGTAATTGTACAACCAAATTGAAATATATTTTGCACAACAACTGGAAAAGGGAAAGAAAAACATAACTGTTTAATTTGGTAAATTGCATTTATATCTAGCTAGAACATTAAGGATGAGCAGCTGCTGATTTGATGATGTCAGGATGCAACTGCATTGTGAATTTATCTGAGCATGAGCAGACCATTCAGGGCAAACTTGACAAAATAAGAGTACAGTATAGGTAATACAGCTCAAAATATTAAAAAAGCTAAGAATTTCAAAATCCCAATGGGTACCACAAGAAATGTATCAAAACATCAAAAGCTCAGAAGCCAGCAAGAAACCAGAGTCTTCACAACGTGACACAAAGAAAAAACCATAAAGTATATACACAGCACTGACAAGAAACATGTGAGTGCAGGAGGCAGAGCTGGTGATCAGTAGACTGTTGATATTGAGTGCCAAATAGCAGGGGGTGGAGCCCAAAAACATGACAATTAAAATTGAGATTAGATAAACAATATGGCAGTAGTGTTGTATATAACTTGGTGAAACAATTAAATATTTAATGACAAATTTAATGTAATTACTATTAAATGAGATTCTGGAAATGACTGTGCATACTACACCCACGTATCACACAAAAAAATCTATCCAACTGAAAATACAAGTATTTGTGTTAAGATCCAGAAAAGGGTAAGCATAGTTCGTAAAGGTCATGACATGGACTCAAGGCCACTCATTACAATAGCATGCAGCTAGTAGTCTCCTTGTTTTCTGAGGTTCACATGTTAAAATGATTCTGTATTTCACTTGCACCAGAACCAGCAGGTTCAGGTCCAGCTTCTTCCCTAGTTCCATAACATTTCTGAACTCTACACTTCACCATTAACACTGTGACATATCTCATTGAAACATTCTATTCTCAACGCTGCTGTAGTCTGTTACTTTATATCTTATATGCTATGTGTCATAGGCAGTGTTGGGAACGTTACTTTAAAAAAGTAATTAGTTATAGTTACTCACTACTTGTTCAAAAAAGTAACTTAGTTAGTAACTGAATTACTCTATAATAAAAGTAACTAGTTACCAGGGAAAGTAACTATTTGCATTACAGTAAAAAAAGTTATGTCAAAGAATAAGGATTTTTTTTTTTAAAGCAGTTTTCACAGTCAGTTGAAATGAGTAGATCAGAAAGGTGTTTGTACATAACTTTTGAGTTTATTGCACATCAACAGACCAGTGCAGGATAAAATCCTTTAAAATACCAAATCTTTGTAAAAAAAAAAAAAAAAAAGCTAAAGTAAACAGTTACACTATATAAAGTGCATTTACATCTATCAAATTAAATTAAATTCTCTCAACCTGAGACAACTGGTTTGTTCACAACAGAAGTAAACTTAACAACAAAACCTCTATAGTCTTATTCTTCAAAAATCAAGCCTTTGCTGCTTGGCGGACTTTGCTCCGAGTCCTTTGCTAGTGGACGGCTTACTTTGATGTCGGTGTTTCTAGCCACTAACCTTGTAGCTGCGTGGGTCGTTGTGAGATGCTTTATTAAATTAGAGTTGCTTACAGTGGATGTCGACAAAGTCTTCGCCCGAGGACATAATGTACATATTACATGCACGTTTTTGCCTTTAACCTCAATGAATTTGAAATAGTGTTTATATCGCCACCCTGAAAATGCTAATTTTTCTTCGGCTTGCTCCTGATTCGTCATACTCCGTTTGTGTCTTGTGTCAGTGGTGTGCTTCGGCACACGTGTAAAAACACTGGCTCTGATTGGCTACCATAACGCTGCCTTAGCCAATCGCTTACTGACTTAAGTTAAATAGGTATTACACCGAGAACTGTGACCTATCGAGATCTGTGACTTCTTCTATCAAGTCACAGATCTCGACAGGTCACAGTTCTCGGTGTAACACCGGTTACTCCCCACTAGACTGGGCAGAGGTCCGCTCGGATTACTGTTAGTACATGAATATATAGTAACGCACCACTTTTAATGACCAGTAACGTCAACAGTGTTGTAACGACAGGAAAAGTAATTAATTATTTTATCCCGTTACTGACAAAATGACGTCGTTACCTAACGCCATTATTTTTAACGTCGTTATTCCCAGCACTGGTCATAGGCTTCTACATGTTTTTAGTCTTAGCTTAGTTTCACCACTTGATCTGTATGCACTGTACATTGTATATAACCATTACACACACGTACACACACACACACACACACACACACACACACACACACACAATACCACTATTGGTACTATTTGCACTTCTGGTAGATGCTAAAATGTATTTTGTTGTTCTGTATTTTGTATTGTTTGAATAAACTTCATCATTAAACTTAATTAAATATCATCTGCTGGTAATGTACATATTTCATATACAGTATGTTTATATATTCTTCCAGGCAAGGTTAATACAAGTTCATACATGACTACAGATGATGTATATGAAACATTTATATCTTAGAAAGCCCTTGTTGTTTGAGTTTGAGTTCTTTTTACCATTTCAAATTGTTTTTGAAGACTTGATTTGAGACATCCACACAGAATTATAGATGACTGTGGGTCAAAAAAAGCTGAGCCATTCATTACTAATGCATGCTGCTCTTCCTGATCTACTGTTCTTGAACATGCGGATTTCTAACTTATTGATTACTACTGTTCAGGAGAGGGTGTCTGCTGACTTTGGCAAGCAAGTAAGGGAACCATCCAAGCATAGAGATGGACTGTTTCATGTATTAACAATGGTTCAGTTTCAAATACATTCACTGGACATGCAAAACATTTTCATAAAAAGACAAAACTTCTTTTAGATCTAAAGAAAATGATACAACAAACAAGGAAACAATGTCCTGTAACATTTACTTTGATAAAATTTATTTTTTCATGCAGCTACACCAGAGAGCTGTGAAAAAGAATGCCACCATTATTACAATGTTATGAGAAGAATAATGACCAGTAATAACCAATAATTATTTTCACAAATCTGCAAAACTATTCTTATAAAGTTGTGACACATTTTGGAACGCACATACAGTATATGCATATTTAAAATTAAGATGGTTTTAATCCTGCAGTGTTTTTGTACAGGAGGCATTTAACTTTTAACTAAATTTATTGGAGAATATTTTTCAGAAAATTTTCAAAATCAATTCTAGGTTAGAAATTCTATGTTAGAAGTATGCTAATTTAGCAACAACAGCCATAAAATATAATTTTCCATAAACAGATTGTGAATAACTATCTTGCTGAAAATTCTTCTCTCAAATCAAGTTTTGTTAAGTTGTTTTTTTTTTTTTTTCAAGCAGCTTTGGCTTTAGTATTTTGGAATATCTGAATATACAGTACCAGTCAAACACCTGGACACAAAACTGATGGTCTGGTTAACACTTTTTAGTTTACTAAGTAATTCCAGATGTATTTCTTCATAGTTTGGATGACTTTAGTATTAATCTACAATGCAGAACATTTTTAAATAATGAAAAACCACGGAATGTCCAGAAGGTGTGTCCAGACTTTTAACTGGTACTGTAAATGTGTAACATATTATGTATTAGTGTAGTGTTTTACAGGCCATCAAATAAACATACATAAGTAAACAAAAATTGTATATGTGTGTATGTGTGTGTGTATAAGTATATGTGTGATATCCTTAAATTATCCTATACAGTCCAGATATTTAAGACTAAAATTATAAAACTTCCAGGGCTTCTAGAAAATGGGCTAATAAATGGGCTAATAAAGTGAGTTCATTCAACGTGCCATATGTTGCCCACCAAAACAAAAATTGCACTGCCTTGCAAGGTGTGCTTTCAATTTACTTTGGAATTATTACTTAGATATTTCTTAGCAAGGAGGGGTTACTGTAGCTTTACCTCAATATATCTAATATTTATGACTGATTAGCATGAAATAAAAAATCTTGGTATAAGTGGATGCTGTCATGTCCAAAAAACCTTGCACGTAATATGTAGCTCACCCTGCTCACAACTACAAAACAGGATGCAAAAAGACATGAAACTGGACAAGAACTGAAATTGCGAACAATTGTACATAGCCATTCTGTCTCAGATGCTATCCCAGCATGCAAATGACCTTGTCACAACATTGTATCAATGCTGCAAGAATGTAGACAGTTTTGTCACATTATTGTAGCTGCAGGCATATTTCAAGATGCTTGCATGATGGTAGTTGTGCCATGCTTGACAAAACTAAATGCAACCTCGAGCGACTTCATGCTTGACAACAACTGAAAACTCCTTTTCCACAAGATACGAGGGAATAGTTACACACATGTTTATTTGTACTGGATTGTTATAAGGTGGGGTTATTTCTGTGACTAGTTTTACAGAAAGTTACAAAACAAGACTAAAGAGTCTTTATTGCACATGTGGAACACATGTGAAACTAAGTTAAGTAAAATATACCCTTTCAAACACACACAAATTGTAATAAATGACAAATAATAATAGTAATAATTATTATAATAATAATTTTGAATGTAATTGTAACCCTCCTGGTCAAAGCCTCATTCCTGTCATGTGCTCTTTGTTTATGTTTCCCATGTGCTATCTTGTGGGCTTTTGTTTATGTCTTCCATGTGTCTTGTCATGTCTCCTCCCGTAGCTATGTCTTGTCTTGGTCATTGCACAGCCATTCTGTTTAATAATCTGTCTAAATGCATTGCTATTTAGCTCCTTCATGTCTCATAGTCATTGTTTGTCATTGTATTGTCACCATAGTATTTAATTTGTCCTTCTAGTCCTGTTTGTCTTCAAGTCAGAGTCATATTTTTGAGTTTTTGTTTCCCTTTTTTGACAGAAATATAGTGTTTACATTTTACACTTTATAGTGTATATTTTTTTGTATAAATTAAAATCGTGTTTTTACAGTGCAGTAACATTTAAGGGAAATTTATGGACTCCAAAACTTTTTTCCATTATTATTTCTCGTCGACAAAAAAAAAATGGTTTCAACATTTTGCTCTAATTCAGTATATTATGTAAAATGACATATTTTGTATTACATCAGGGGTAAGGTATAGTCAGTATTTGAAGACAAATATTGGTGTGCAGTGGAGGGGAGGAGCATGCAGGTGTTCCTAGCTGACTTGTTGCAAATTGGGATGGCAGATTCACATCAGTGAAACTTTCTGTGGCATTCTGAAGAGCTGGATTACAAATAATCACTAGTTTTAAAATAATAGATTTTGCAAAAGGACAGTACAGCTTATGGAGGCATCTGCAGTCACAATATGACTGCCACTCTGATTTAGTGACTTAGCACATCTGGCTGGAGGAGTGGACGAGAGGGAATAATTACTGTGGCACTGATGATGCCATTAACAGCACCTCTGCTGATTACACATCTGGCAGTAATGTGGGCATTTTATCCAAGCAATGCAAAGCTGCTTATTTGTTTTATTCTGCATCATTGGCAGAGTAAGTTTGCAATAGTGCTGAAGATTGCCTGGACAGGACAGTTGTAGTTTAAGTAATAGATAGTTATGGAAAATCACTAATAAGTTTCCTGACAATGTCAATGTTTTAAACTTTGTCTGTGAAGTGGTGGGTAGACAGTGATTTTTCTTCTTTGCCATTGAATTCCGCCATTCTGTTTTGTTCCACAGAGGGGACGTTGGTAAAATCATGGAATACTAGCAGAATGCTTTAGCAGATATGGTTTTCAAGCTTTATTAAAAGTGACATTTAAAATGATATAAAGTACAAAGGCACTTGGTAACCTCTATGACCATTATTACCATATAATAGAATAAAATAGTATTGGCGTTGCATAGATGCCAGTCAGTTGGTGCTTTCATTTTCTTAAATGTAGTGATTTTAACAAGCGATGTCTGTAGTTAAATGTCACAGTAGCCACACTTGACTGCTCCTGATTCTTTACTTTAGCTTCACTTTGATTTTATCCAGTATGTATTGGGCATATAGTTCTCACAGTTGAGTTAGAGGTAGAATATGATGGATTACATGCAAAATCAAAATACAGTATTATCATAGTTAAATGGGATTATGGGTAATGTTTCAATGAAAGAGTTAATGCATTGGTTTAAAAAATGACTTGCATAAGCACATGAATTATTGATCAAAAGCCATACTTCAAAAGGTACAAGGTCTTCCAAAACCCTACTTAAGTAATTTACATGCTACTATTAATTGTAACTACTACTACACATCTCTGGAACAGAGTTGGAAAGCTTGGATGAAGTAAACTGTCTTTTACATAAATTCAAAAAGATTCTAAGAGTGTATTTATATGCAAAGTAAGCTTCCATTCTACATTCAAATGCAAATGATGACACCATCCTGGTAGTACAGAGACATGGAAATGAAGGGCAAAAACTGCTGTCAGTGATGCCACCAAAATAAGAAAACTACAGTACTGAAAGTGCAGGTGTGCCATTATATGCTTCATCCACAACTTGTTTTTCAGGGTTTATCTAATAACAGCCATATCATTACATCATTCTATCTCTGACTGACCAGAAATTTAATGCAAAATCATTCTTCATTCTACAATGTTGTGCCTGTAGTGATGAGAATCGGGAGTTAAAAGGATAGATGGGTTTTACTTGTGTAATCAAACTAACATTGGATGATTTGATGTTTCATTTTCACCTTACCCAGATTCAATTAGTTATCCACAGCATCTTATATAGGTGGAGGTAGTATTAAATTTAATTAATTAAATGTTTGTTACTTAGCTAGCTAGCTATGACTTCTATCAACATCTACCACATTTCTAATAATCTTATTGTATGAACACTTTTGATATAGCCACCTTAGTGTAGACAATTATCTTGAATGAAAAAACAATAAACAATAAACTTGCTGACCCCATAAATATACACTGCTCAAAAAAATAAAGGGAACACTTAAACAACACAATGTAACTCCAAGTCAACCACACTTCTGTGAAACCAACCTGTCCAGTTAGGAAGCAACACTGATTGTGAATCAATTTTACCTGTTGTTGTGCAAATGGAACAGACAACAGGTAGAAATGAGAGGCAATTAGCAAGACAACCCCTATACAGGAGTGGTTCTGCAGGTGGTGACCACAGACCTTTTCTCTGTTCTCATCTTTTCTGGCTGATGTTTTGGTCACTTTTGCATTTTGTCAGTTCTCTCATCATAGAGGTAGCATGAGGCGATATCTACAACCCACAGAAGTTGCTCAGGTAGTGCAGCTCATCCAGGATGGCACATCAATGCGACCTGTGGCAAGAAGGTTTGCTGTGTCTGTCAGCACAGTGTCCAGAGCATGGAGCAGATACCAGGAGACAGGCCAGTACACCAGGAGACATGAAGGGGGCCATAGAAGGCCAACAACCCAGCAGCAGGGCCGCTACCTCCTCCTTTGTGCATGACCTCCAGCAGGCCACTAAAATCCATGTTTCTGCTCAGTCAGAAACAGACTCCATGAGGGTAGTATGAGATTTTAGTATGATTCCAAATCCAGACCTCCAAGGAGTAATAATTTTAATTTACATTGATCATTTTTGTTATTTTGTTCTCAACGCATTCCACTATGCAATAAATAAAGATTTTTAACTAGAATATTTTATTCATTGAGATCTAGGATGTGTTATTTTAGTGTCACCTTTATTTTTTTGAACAGTATATATATGTGACCCCGCCACGGAAAACCAGGCCAAAGTCACTGGGCAACTTATTGAGATATCGTGTCAATATTGTGTCACTCACATTAGCGACAAAACTCAGCCTCTCGGTATTATAAATAATAAATAATAGTCTCCGATATCTATCGTAGTACATATTTTGATCAAAAACAAAACTTAAATTCACAAAAAAGTTGTTTTGAAAAAAACATTTTATAAAAAAGAATGACTTTGACCTGGTTTTCCCTGGCGGGGTCACATATATACAGGGGCGGATTTAACCAACACGCAAACCATGCAATTGCTTGGGGCCCCGGAGATCAGGGGGCCCCCTGCTGGCCAAAAGAGGTTGGCAAAAAAAGACCGTTTTGGTTCTCTGCTGATTTTTCTGTCCAAAAACAGTGTTACAGTATATTAAAAAGAGATGGGTCGACCACTAGGACCCAGCACAAAGAGCCACTCAGTCAGAAACCTATTTCTCTTTAGACCGCTCACAAGCTGATCGGCTCTGTTCTTGCTAACATGTGATTGGCCGTCCCAGCGGTCACTCCGTCAGCGTCTGGACTTTCAAACCATCCATCCATCCATTATTACACCTGCATAATCCTTATCAGGGTCGCGGTTTAGACTTTTGGCCTTTAGGTCATGTTCACCGTTTCTCTCTCTCTCTCTCTCTCTGTGCATGCGCGTCTACCATTCTGTGATAAGCCATCCATTTACATGCCTCCTATTTTCAAAATAATTCAGAATTTCTGCTTATTGTTACTCAAAAATGAGGTATAATTCTGTGTAAATGAGGTCTATTGACCATACAGTCCAAACTTAAGTGTAACATTGGTGTTAATGAATTGGAGTAAAGTTGATTATTGATAAGTTGAATAGTATTGTAACACAGAATTGGGTGATAATTTTATATTACACAATTTTAACAGTTTATTAATAATTAATATTAAATTAATGATTAATATTATTTTATTTTAATAATAATGTTTTTTATAGTTGTTATTAGTATATTATTATTAACTAGTAATTCCTAATAAAATATTATGAATAATAATGTTTAAGTAATGCTTCAAATGTATGTATAATAATATTTATTAATAATCAATAATAATAATTTATGTTTAAGCCTGTACCGCACCATAACAATAAAAAAAGAATGTTTGATCAGGGCCCTCAGACATGACATTGCTTGGGGCCCCAGAACTTCTAAATCTGCCCCTGCATATACAAACCGGATTCCAAAAAAGTTGGGACACTAAACAAATTGTGAATAAAAACTGAATGCAATGTTATGGAGGTGCCAACATCTAATATTTTAT
>BRDA01072743.1:0-22373 GCA_036984385.1 Crenuchus spilurus | reverse complement strand
ATTGCCTTATTTGACATCATCTGTGCCTTTCTTTTCAAGATCTGCTCCACAGTTGTTGATTTTCTCAACATTAAAGAGCACTTGCTCCTCTGTGTGCTCTGAGGGACGTGAAGCTAGAAGAAAAGCTCAGCAGGGTGCAGCGATCTCGGCCTGCATGAGCAGAAACACAGGCTTCAGCTTCTTTCGGCCCTGCTGTGGCTCATGTTGCTTGTACTGTGCGAACGACGCGATAAACAAACGCCCCCACACTGAGATGGGGGGTTTAATCTGCACAGGGCGAGAGTGAGGTGTGCTGCTTGCTGCAATTGAGTGGGAGGACAGCGCATTTTCATATCCTGACAGAAGAGATGCCAGTGTTACATTTATCCCCCCTCTTCATAAAGAAAAGGGGGACATGTACATTCTCCTCTGGAATTGCAGAAAAGGAGGTTTTTAAGAGGATGAGTGGGTGGGAGGTAGTGATAGATGTGCTGAGTTTGGGTGGTTAATCAAGGACCTAGAGGGTCTAGACTTCAATTCCTCACACTCATAAATGCATAATATAGTAGTTACTAGATAATACGTCTTAATGGAATAGGTTACCATGATCAAGCATGCTAACATGGCTTACAAATGGAAGACAGTAGCCAACAAATTAGCATAATGCTAATTGCTCTACTCAACTGAGTTATTCCTTCCAGATGAATAGAGCTTGAGGGGTTACAGTGATATGTCTGTTGCCAGAGAGATACCTCAGACAATGCACAGTATATTACACAGAAGAACCAAGCTGGAGGCAATCATGAATAATCTGCCTTCATAAGTCAAACATGTCACCAGTTGCAGGCTTAAGGTCATGCACTCCTAACTGGGATCAGTGGTTGTTGGTAGAGCTTGCCCTTTAACATTTATATCCAGCTTTTCCTTCTTGTTACAGCTACAATTACAGTCTAGACAGAAGCTGACCCTACACCAGTAAAAAAGGTCATGTTGTACCGACCTTGACATAGAACCTTCCGAAAGGCAGCATTGTACAGCACTGTTGTGAGTCACAGATAATAAATCACAGTGCAATAGACTGCTGTGTCTAATTAGACCTCAGTATGACTGTTCTGGTTTGTAGTGATTGGTCTAGTCTAACTTCTGTGTCTTAATTTGCAGAAGTGCAGCTGCTCTGGTGATGAATGGCCGCTTCTACATAGTTAAACAAATGCTTTTGGGGTGGGTTGGTGAGAATTAAAAGGCGTAACAAAGCCTTTAGCAACAGGCTGGTGGAGATCGCTGTATCTCTGTGGGAGAAGGGGGAAATTGTCTGGAAATGCCCCCAGCTCCACAGCCATACTGAATCTCATTTCAAATCAGTTCCAAGTAAGTTTAGATCCAATCACTGGAGGATCTTTCTGGAGATCGCCAATCGATAAAAGCGACCAGCCAAGTTAGATGGTTCAGCCTCAGGAGAGCTGTGCTATTTTTGCTTCAAAACTATAAAGGCATGTGGAACATTCATTATTCATGCTGCCAGTGCCATAAGGGTTAAGCTGGAGGGAAAGCCTTGGACTTCATGAGAAAAAAATATCTGCTTCATCTAACTGGGCCGAAGATACCATCGTGAGAACATCATGGGCATATGCCTCCATTTTGGTCTGGTTTTGCATGTGTTGATCCTGATGAATCAGAGAGCACTTTGAGCAGCATCCACCAGGCAGACAATAATTAACCAGAATTTCCAAGCAGTGGTTTTGACAGAAAGAGCATAGGTATGTGAGGATCTGTGTCAGGATTAGTGTGCCTGCATCATTAAAAGCTTGTGCTCTGCGTGGCTGGGCTGTGTCCTTCTTTTATTATTCTGTCATTTGTTCTGCCACTACTGGAGGCACAAACTAAGGAGGTTGACAAAGTTAAAGCAGGTGTGCTGGCAATACCCTTTAACAAGCAGTGATGTGATTACTTGTTCCTGTAACAAAGTTATGTAAAGAATGTTATTCTGTAGCCTCTTATGCTCCTTGGAACCAGCAGTAGTTCCAGACTTGTATTCCATCCTCTTATAACTGAAAAATAACTCTGGTTTGCATTGTTTTTAATGTAGTTACTTGATAAAAGTCCTTAGAGTGTAATACAAGTCAGGTATTTAAAAGGTTAAATGGTAAAAAAAGTTTAAATTTACATAATCACATTACATCCAAAATAAAGCTATTGTTATTTTACTTATCTGTCTGCAATATTAATGTAATATTAATGTTTAAAATATACCTTTTATGCATATTTATTGTCTGTCTTTGTGTTCCTACAGCTGATGGTGTCCCTGGGAAAGCAGCATTTAAAGTCATGTTAATATGAAACATATGAATGAAGATATCCAATATGGAAGAAAAGAGAAGCCCAACCTCAGTCCGACTCGATTTACATACATAAACAGCCCTCTACGCTTTATTTTGAGCAGGTTTTTGCTGTTTCAGCAAGACTAGTTTCTGAATATAAAAAAAAAAGTGTTAGCCATTCATAATCATGCATAACTGGCTTTGTCATGTAATAAGAAAGCAAGAAAGTTCAACACAGCTTTCACAGAACACAGAGGATAGCTCATCTACCATCTATAGCCTCACCACCTTCTACAGAGGAACCATAAAGTTTATCCTGATACCCTGCTTTACTGTCTGGTTTGGAAATTGCACTGCATCTGACCCCAAGACTGTCCAGTGTATAGTGAGAATGGCTGAGAAGATCATTGTGGACTCCCCCATCTATTATTGACATTTTTAACAAGCACTGCATCCAGAAAGCTCTCAGTATTGTGGCGGACTCGTAGCATCTATCACATGGTCTCTTCACCCTTATGTCTTCTGGTAGAATATAGCACAGCATTCACTGTTTCACATTTTCAGGAAATAATGAGCAAAGTAATCTCATTAACTTTTAGAAAAGTAATGAGTAATTTGTAATGAATTACTTTTTAAAGTAACAACCCCAAAACCTTTAACAAGGTCTAGGCCTGAGCCTGCTAGACTTAATCTAAGGTTGCTGCCCTCTGACCACTGAATAATTGACTCCTTATATTCACTCACTCCTTTCTCTTTCATTCTTCTTTGTCAGTAACAATTCTAATACTTAGGCCAATCCTGATCAGCTTTGATCATGAACCATAACAGAAGGAAATGAGAAGATAAAGGAACATAGAGTGTAGACATTTGCTTTCAGACTTGCTTTGTTAAATTGTTTGTTCATGTATATTTGTACACAGTTGCAGAGTAGCAGCTGTCCTTTTTATTGTCATAATTTGTTTACAATTGAACTAATAGAAAATCTCACAGAAGTATTTAAATTAAAGAATTTTTCCATCTTCTTATAAAATTAACATTCAAATGTTTTGTTATAAGTAAAGTGTTGTGTACAGTAGAATACAGGATACAAATTAAGCAAACATTTGCAGCTCACTTAATACTATCCACAGTTCAGTTGCTTTGGTTGGGACATATTGGCAGAACTTTGAAATATAAGGCCAGTGTTAATCTAACGCAATACTACAATCTAGTGGTGACGCAATGCAATATCTCATAGAGATCATCAAAAAGCAAACTACATGATTATTTTATTATCTATGAACTACATTATTACAAAATTATTGCCATTTCATTTTTAAAATATTAAATTAGGTCCAATGACCAGAAGAATATAAAGCAATATGCATGTCTGGAGAGTGCTCTATGAGCGTTTTAAGCATTAGGATTTAGGATGTGCTCCTTTATACTGCCATATGTCTGACATTGTTTTAACAGATGGTTTTGGTCCCTTACACTGCTCATCCACTTTATTAGAAATATTCCTTCTACTCACTGGTCATTTATTCATGAGCCTTAAAGGTTCTTTATATAATTTCTAGATCATTTCTGATTACAGGCCCACTGTTGATCAAAATATATAGCGAAAAGCTAGAGGATGCTAATGTGAATTGTGGATGCTGAGCTAGTTTTTAGCTGTATGTAGGTAATATATTTCTAATAAAAATGTCCTGTCATTTCAGTAAAGGTGTCTCGTAGTAATGATTACAGGTAACAATGGTTTGTAATGTTCTGATGTAAAAATGTGACAATATACATTGTGAAGAATGGATATTCTTTAAAAGGAGTAGTTTGGTGAAAATGAACATTTAAACAATTTTCCACTGAATCCAAATGTAGTTGACCAGCAAAGATTTGTTTGGAATTAAAATGTTTTTTTTCTCAGTCAGGTTTATGAGGTAGTCACCTGGAATGGTTTTCAGTTAACAGCTGTGCCTTGTCAAGAGTTAATGACTTGCATTTCTTGCCTCTTAATGTGTTTGAGATATCAGTTGTGTCTATTTTGAAGAATCTAAAATCTATTTTGGTTTGTTTAACACTTTTAAGTTTACTTCATGATTCTGTATGTGTTCCTTCATAGTCTGGATGATGGTAGTATTAATTTACAATGGGGGGGGGTAAAAACATTAAGAACATTAATTAGGTGTGTCCAAATTTTTGACTGGTATCATATTTTGGTCATTGTTACAGAATTTGTATTTATGGAAAATGAATGTCTGCAGCTTGAGCAAGAGGAAAGGTTGAAAGACGATTTGGTGTCACTTTTTAATGGAAACGACTGGGCTATTTAAGTGGCTATTTAGTAATTCTAATATTTGTTATCAATTGGCATGCAGCTCCATTTCTAGCTCCAAAACAAAATAAGTAAAAAATGTATCATTACACTCCTAGTGGTGGTAGTGGTGGTACAGGTGCTGGCTAGTGTAGAAAGATGCATATATTTCTGGCTGTTTTAAACAGAACCACAAAAAGGGGCTGTAATCATCCACTGGAACATCATAGAAATCCAATATTCATCACTTTATTGTCTTTTGAGCATTCTTGTTTTCAGTAATTGAATCCAGTTTTATTCAGCTTTATGTGCGAGAGCAGATGCTTTGTTGCTTCCTCATTTCCATCCACACTACACCACACAGTTGTATTCTGAAGGGAAAATGGTTGCTTTACATGCTTACATTCAGACTTATTGTAACTGTACTGTACACAGCAAATGACAAGAAATTACATTACTTTTTGTGTCACACAGCATGTTTAATATGGGTATTTCCAACCACCACTACCATTGCTAAGGGGATGTTTTAAATGCAATGAAAAGCAATCATGGAGGTATGTTCTTCTTACATTATATTTACTACTAGAATAATAAAAATAATAATGCTAACAATAATATCTGTCACTGGACGCTCTACATTTTAGACTGATGTCAGGTTGTGTAGCGTGCTTTATGTCAGACATTGGGATTGAGATTTTTATGGACCTGGCAACCCATCTGCTCCTCACCGTCTATGTAAATCCACCCTTTAGTAAGTAATTCTGCAAAGTGCGAAAAATGTAAAGGATTTCTTTTTAACAATTAAACATACTTTTAATAAAACAATAAAGTGCAAAAGTTTTCATCCTCCACCAAAAAACGACTCTGGAAATGACGTGATTATGCGCATGCGCGGTACAAATCGGGCAGGGTGAATGTATCGGTGAGTGACACCCTCATTACACTGGCTATATTTCTGTTTCATGAACTGGACTCCAACCCTGATGTTGGATATTCCTTTTGTACCTGTTTGCCTCAGACTTACTTTTGAGAGTTTCATCATCCAACTCTGTTGAGTTGGTTTGCTTGTTGGTTGTCGTTCTTTTTAATAAATACTTGCACTTGGATCCTGGCTTCTGTCAGTCATTAACATTTTACTGTATGTATTTTTTGTGACATCACCAAAGCAGTTTAGATTGCACATATAGATGGGGTGAATATTAAATTTTCCAACTTTTACAATGTTTGCATACTACAACACATTTTTTATTAAAAGATCAAATTCTACACTATACGGATATGAACATAAATCCTTCCATTTTTGACTATGAAGGACATAGATTGTCTCTATGGCTCTTGACTGAAGGACAGCCACAAAAATGACATCAAAGCATTTTCCACATACGTTTATTTAGTGTACACATTGCACATATATCAAGCAAACCATACTTAAAATTAATCATGCAAAAACTGGTAGAACTCATGCAGAGAAAAATGTAAATAAAGAAATAATACTTTTATAAGATCTGATATATAAAGATTAACCACACTAGTCACAAGAAGCAATGGTCATCATACGTAGCGTTTGTCTGCCTCTCTGTAGGTGAATGAGTCTCCCTCAAAAGGCAGAGGAGGAGGGTGGTTGTAATTGCCCATCAGAAAGATGCAAATCGTTCCCAATGTCATAATGGGAGTCACAATGAAGAAACAAAGGCGGTCCACTGTCCTGGCAATTCCACTCCAGTTGTCTTTTTCCTGGTATAAATGTGTCCAAATGTGACCATGTGAATTAGGTTCTACACCATCATTTCAAAGTTTTAAATGATTTATAATCACACAGTGAATATTAATTGCATTGTTGTTATTTACAATACCAGTCAAAATATTGGACACACCTTCTCATTCAATGTTTTTATTTTTTATGTTTTTTACATTTTAAATTAAATGAATACTGAAGTCATCCAGACTATTTTAATTCTTCAAAGTAGACACACAACTGATGTCTCAAACACATTAAAAGGGCAAGAAATGCAAATAATGAACTCTTGACAAGACAGCTGATAACTGAAAGCCATTCCAGGTGACTACCTCATAAAGCTGACTGAGAAAATGCCAAGAAAGCTGGCATTTAAGCAAGACATGCCTACTTTGAAGAATGTAAAATATTAAACATATTCTGGTTTGTTTAACACTTGTTTGTTTACTAAATAATTCCATATGTATTTTTTTCATAGTCTGGATGACTTTAGTATTAATCTACAATGCAGACCATTTTTAAATAATGAAAAACCACGGAATGTCTAGAAGGCGTGTCCAGACTTTTGACCGGGACTGTATTTCAATAGCATATGCAGAAAAATAAAATAGATCAAGAAATAATTAGATTTTTTAGGATATATATGCAATACTATCCAAGAATATTCAATATTTCATGGTTTTGGAAACACTGAGAAGTTGGTCACACTTTACAAGAAGGGTCACATGTTATTTACAACTGTATTAAATATTACTAAACAGTTGAACAGTCTATCAGACAATCTGTTACCTTTAACAGCCATTTAAGTCATTAGCTTTATAACTTCAGTAACTGCTAACACAATACATTTTAAGTATGATTGTTCTTAGTCACATAAATATTTATTTTAATAAACACTTTAATATAAATATAATTGTTTATCTATTATTAGTATTATATGACTTATGTTTCTTATTTTTAATTATTCATTAACTGATACATTGCTTATTCATTTTTTCATGCTTATTACAGTCTTAAATGCTGTTAATATTGCTGCATCCTGATTGTAAAGTCTTATCAATAGTTGTTAAATGCTAAATAATGTTCTTGTTCTGTAATTATATGTCTATAATAGGGGTGTTAAGCATTTAAAATAAATAGTAATGATTAATCAGATTTATTAATCTAATTTAGAATTTGAATTTGTCCTTTACAGTGCATTGTCCTGTAAGGTGTGGTGTAACTTTTCTATTTGAATCTGTACTAATATAATACTTAAAGTACTTAAATACTGTGTGTCCTAAAATACATTGATTTGTTTTTGACTTAAATAACTTTGACTTGTCATTGACTTAAATAATGTCTAGACTGGCATTCCTACAGACTACCTACATTTAAGTACTAGTAGGAACTGTTAAATATTACATACATACTGATTCATATGGGGAAGTCACACCATACATTACTTTGATAACTTTTTAATGTACATTATTTTTGATGCTGATTTTCTTTCTGATCATTGTTATACAGCTTCATACTGTATAGAATGACTTACAGCTTTTTCATCCGCTTTTGAGCTGGAATACATTGAATATCATAATGACGATAAACTCTGCAAACTGAACATTTAGTCTCAGTGCCACTGTAGGAACTTGACACTGTGCCAGATTGAACACCTGTGAATTCAGCCCTTACCTCATTATAGTCATTCTTGTTATGCATGTGCTTGACAATGTAGTTGGCTCCTTCCACAGCAGGCTTCATCTCGTTGTACAACTGTTCATTCACTTCAGTCTCATTGTTGGGCTTGTATGCTGCAAAAGCACTTTACTTAATGATATTCCAAAGTATTAACACTTACACATGCTTATATTTCATGCAGAGCAATGCCCTTACAGTGATGTAAAGTACTGACAGCCAAAATCAATTGCTCAGATGCAAAGTGCTGCCGCTGTATTATGAGACTAACCTGCGGTAGGTGTTGGACGAGCTGTCAGGCCATGTCTCTCAGACTGCTTCTCAAACATCAGCTCACTCCGAGACTTCACACTATAGTATTCTTCAGCCTTGGCAATGTACCCCACAGAGCTGGAGCGCCGTGGTAGAGCTCCCTCCCAAGTAGACTCACTCTCATCTGGGTGAGACATGTACAATAGACGTGGTAGCTTCTCCAAGAAAAACTGGGAAAATACAAAATAGAAAGACATCATCATCGAGAAATCACCATGTTAGAGCTGCAATAACTGCTTAGAATCAGTTTATTATTAATGATTAATCACTCTTAGGCTAGGGTAATATCTAAAAATAATAAGCAAAGGATTTTCAATTGCCAAGAACTGCTGAAGGAGTCTGCATCTGTAGCATATGTTTGTATCATTGACCAGAATGCCTGTTGACTCAAAACATACTTATAATACAGAGTGTCCATTTGCTTCCTTAACCAAACAATCATGAATAACGTCAATACTAATGAAGATACAGTGTTGAAAGTTGGATTAAATATACCTCAGACTGTGTGAAAATGTGCTGAAAATGTCCAGCATGCAGTTCTTTTCTCCTGATCAGTGTGTGCTTTTCAGTCAGTTTTTTTTGTTGTGTCTTCTGAATTGAGGTTGTTATTCAGTACATTCACATCATGAACAATTACTCATGCATTGTGTACTGATACATTATGCACAGATTGTTACAGTTTGCAGAGTGAAATAATGTCTCATGCTGTGTACATGAGGGTAACTGAGCGCTTTAATGTCTCAGCAGTTAGCAGTGACTGATAAAGATGGCTAGATGGGCGCCGGCCTCCACTCCAACAGCCACATATATTAGTAGTCAGAAATTTACTTCCTACGTCATAGTTGTGCATGTCAGTCTTTTTCACATAGACTAAGGTATATTTAATCCAAATTTAATCTTTTTTATTAAAGTTATTCATAGTCGTTTTGGTAAAGAAGCAAACGGGACACCCAAAAGAAGGCAAAGTGCGGCTGCCTTTGCATTTTCCATTGTGTAATAGTTTAATAGTAGAGATTAAACTGAACAATGGAGCATTTCTTTATTATGTTGAGAACAACATTTGCAAATTTCTAAATTGTTTCTCATGTCACATTTTTACTTAGTATAATAGTATAATATAATATAAAAAAGGAACAGTGTCATTGACATGAAGCACCAATAAAGATCTTAATTGTGCCCCCTAGTGGAGAATATTCAGCATGCTAAATATGAGTTTCCTGAGTACGTGAGTGAATGAGTTATAAGCTAGAGCCAAAAAAGTGCTTCATACCATTTATATTTTGGTATATCATGAATTATACCAAAATAATCTAATCACATCATGGCGGGATATTGCTACCCTTGGTCTTGGACAAATGTGACTGCTACGTCTTAACAAGAAATTGTTGAAAATTATTTTAGTGCAGCAAAAATACTACAAGCATTTTTCATGTTCACTAACCTCCTTGGTCCACTGAGTCATGACATGCGTGCTGGGGGTTCGGAAGTGGAGATTCAGCACAATCACACAATTCAGCACCACCACAGTGACCAGGACCATGATGAACATAAGATATCTGCAAGGTCCAAACATATCCTTCATCAACTCTTTCATTTTTTATGAACATTCTATCAATTCTGTCATATTCTTCTTTTTCCTCACTTGACGATTAGGGGTACTGCCATGGAGGTCTCTGGTAGACGTTGTGATATCAGCAGCAAGAAGACAGACTGTGCCAGGAGCACAGAAATAGACAAGGTCATTTTCTCACCACCTAGATGGTATCAGAAAACAAAAAAATTAGGGTCACCATAAAATTACGAAGTACATAAATATAAAAATTAAATATTTTACAGTGTAAGAGCTTAAGAAAGAAGTTCTGATAAAGGAACCAAGATCCAGATAAATATTGCTGCAGGTTCATGTGCTGTCAAGTTCCAGTGCTCTGTCGGAGTTCCAGGATTCCATCTTCTCAACACCAAACAAGTCTGACTGTCACTCGGGGATGTGACCAGCCACAGTCCAAGGCAGTCTGTCTAGGAGTAAGGCTGCTGCAATCCCCAGTAGCTCTCTACAACCTCCTTTACTGTCCTGAACCTGCCCTCTGTCCTCATGAGCCCTGCCTGGCACTTAAGATACTGTAAATATGTGACTTATAATTCTTGTAGTTCATCTAAGTTCCTGATTTGAATGGCAGCATCCTAATGGAGCTCATTTCATGTTGGAAAGATTTTTGGCTGCTGCTACTTTTTTAAAAATATAGTATTTGCCAGTTTTCCCCCTCCCAGTATAGTAATAGTCAAATAACCCATCCCATCCACTAGTGTCTCTCCCCATCATTTTGCAAAGTCCCTGCCTTTAGGAGGGTGAAGACAATCACAAGCCTCCTCCGATACATGTGATGCAGCCTTGTTTCAAACTACTCTGAGGAAAGCGCAGGATCCCCAGCTCTGATGGACCAATCAGTGGACGCCTGAGCCAGCGGACATTGTAGTGTGAAAGTGATGAGGAGAGAGTGCTGTCTACCCGCCAAATGTTTGCTCTCTTGGGCCCCGGCTGTTGATGGCAAACAGCATGACGGAAATCGGGATCCTCTGGTCATAGTGTCAGCATCTTAGCCCACTGAGCCACTCAGGGGTCTTCCCGTATTTAGTCTT
Organism: Crenuchus spilurus; assembly: GCA_036984385.1. Taxonomy (NCBI): domain Eukaryota; kingdom Metazoa; phylum Chordata; class Actinopteri; order Characiformes; family Crenuchidae; genus Crenuchus; species Crenuchus spilurus. The sequence goes on along the minus strand of BRDA01072743.1, from coordinate 11,425 downwards.
TTAACACACAGAACTACCAAAAACATTCAATCACAAACCAAACAATATTAAAGCTTTTAAAGAGCCATTGAACATTTTTAAACGGAAGATCGTCCATTCCATACCTGGGAAAGCATTATGTGGCAGTAAAAAAAAAGAATATTCATGAGAAAGAAGAGATGCCAGCTCATTACACAAGAATAGTACAGTCTTACTGAAGGAATGATTATAATTACAGCTACAGGCACAAGTGAACTATGATCATATCATGTCATTCAGACATTTGTGTATGTAACCCACTAGAAACCCATTTATCCTGTAGTTATTTTAATGCTGTGATGCAAGAGTTTCAACACTGAGGAGATGTGTAAACTGTTTAAAACAGCAAAATAATTCCCCTGAAAAACTAATTCAATCAGAATTGTTAATGAAAAGCTGCGGTATTCATTAAACACTGCCAAATAAGTGGGTTCTCTTCACCATTACATCACCACACTGAAGACATTAAATGATATGTGAGGGTTATTTGTGGATGTTAGGCCACATTTGACCAACAGATTATATTGACAAACATTTAAAAAGATTCAGGATTACCTAAAGGTTCTGGAAGTTCAAGATATAACTTACTGTCAGCAGGCAGGTAATAGACCAGGGAGGCCATAAAAGAAATCAGCACACAGGGGATGATGATATTGACGATGTAGAAGAGAGGCTTGCGTTTGATGATGAGGTAGAAAGTGATGTCCTGGTGCTTGTTGCTGTCCATGGGGATGTTTTTGTAGGTGTTTCTTCTTGCAGGCCTGTGAATGATTTCCCACTCTCCATTTTCTTAGAAGGAGAGATAGATAGCAATACAGGAGGATGTGTCAGCATGTTTGCCCAACATTCTCATCGTCATCACTTAGGCTGTAACAATTCATCAATCTATATCAATGCATCCACCTTAAAGCAGATCATGTGATGTAGATTTACACCCCTAATCATCACCTGCTTCAAAGAAGTCTTCTGCAGACATGCAGTAGTGCTCACTAACCAGCAGCATTGTATTTGTACTTTGTACTTTGAGAGTCCTGCAGCCATATTACACTTTCTAATATTCAGTCTTAAAAAATAAATGGTTATAACAGCCATACCTATCTAGCCTATATTCTGTTATACCTTTTGCAACATTGTATCATTTGTATCTTGTTCTTACCAGTGAATCCTTCAGGGTCAATGATGATCCATTCCACCTTGTAAAACTTCCCAGAATCCTCCTCTTCTTTTAAAAGTAAGCTGATTTCCTTAGCATTGTAAGTCAGTGAGCTGAGGAATAGTAAAATATTTGGCATTTTGATTTGTAGAATTACATTAACAAATGTATTGATTAAATTAGACCCACAACTTTTGATTCATCCAGCATATATCAGCATAACTCAGATATTCATTTTTCCTCTTTAGGTTTTAGGCAAGAATACTTCAAAAAATCTAAAAATTTAAATAACTGAGAAATGTAACTAGCAAATATATACTTTTGAAAATATTTATATATACTACACAGTGGAACCTCAGTTATCTTTGACGTTTTTGGGGAAAACTTTGTCCCAGTTATCATTCCTCTGCCCAGTTTTCATTTGTCCACGTGACTTGTTCATAATTTAATGAAAAACAAAGCAACCACCATGTGTTTGTTGTTAATGCTGGCAGTTACTTTAGAACAGATTAATAATGAAAATTGAGGTTCAACTGTGTATATATACAGTGTATCACAAAGGTGAGTACACCCCTCACATTACTGCAAATATTTAAGTATCTTTTCATGGTACAACACTGACAAATGACACTTTGACACAATGAAAAGTAGTCTGTGTGCAGCTTATATAACAGTGTAAATGTATTCTTCCCTCAAAATAACTCAATATACAGCCATTAATGTCTAAACCACTGGCAACAAAAGTGAATACACCCCTTAGTGATATTTCCTAAGTGTCAATATTTTGTGTGGCCACCATTATTTTCCAGAACTGCCTTAACTCTCCTGGGCATGGAGTTTACCAGAGCTTCACAGGTTGCCACACTTATCTTTGTACTCCTCACCTGATTGCCGCCACATATGCTTGAGACCATCTGAACCAAACAAATTAATCTTGGTCTCATCAGACAATAGTACATGGTTCCAGTAATCCATGTCCTTTGTTGACATGTCTTCAGCAAACTGTTTGCAGGCTTTCTTGTGTACAGACTTCAGAAGAGGCTTCCTTCTGTGGTGACAGCCATGCAGACCAATTTGATGTAGTGTGCGGCGTATGGTCTGAGCACTGACAGGCTGACCCCCCACCTCTTCAATCTCTGCAGCAATGCTGACAGCACTCCTGCATCTAACTTTCAAAGACAATATTTGGATGTGACACTGAACACATGCACTTAGCATCTTTGGACAACCAACACAAGGTCTGTTCGGAGTGGACCGTGCTCTTTTAAAATGCTGGATGATATTGGCCACTGTGCTGCAGCTCAGTTTCAGGGTGTTGGCAATCTTCTTATAGCCTTGGCCATCTTCATGTAGCACAACAATTTGTCTTTCAAGATCCTCAGAGAAATCTTTGCCATGAGGTGCCATGTTGGAACTTTCAATGACCAGTATGAGAGAGTGTGAGAGCTGTAATACAAAATTGAACACACCTGCTCCCTATGCACACCTGAGACCTAGTAACACTAACAGGTCACATGACATTTTGGAGGGAAAATGACAAGCAGTGCTCAATTTGGACATTTAGGGGTGTAGTCTCTTAGGGGTGTACTCACTTTTGTTGCCAGTGGTTTAGACATTAATGGCTGTATATTGAGTTATTTTGAGGGAAGAATAAATTTACACTGTTATATAAGCTGCACACAATTTGTCACTGTTGTCCCATGAAAAGATATACTTAAATATCTGCAGAAATGTGAGGGGTGTACTCTGAATGTGAAATATATATATATATAGTGTGTGTGTGTGACATTATAATATGAATGTGGTTTACCTGAACTTTAGGGTACAGTTCTGCCAGTCAAAAGGAAAATAGTGAACGTTGATGGAACAAGAGCTGCGGAAAATAGCTGGGGGTAGCCAGTACACAAATCCATTGGGGTACACCAGCACATTACAGTAATAGGCCACCTGGAATTGGGCATCATTGCTATTTCAGAGGATAACAAGGTAGATTAACATTAGAGGTTCTTTCATTTCCACAGTTAAATCAAGCTGAAGAATATTACTGCAAAGAAGAAGACATCTTACTTGTTCTCCAAAACTATCTCTGGAAGCCAGACCATGCTAGAGGGCAGACGGAGGAGATCGATATCATCAAACTCTGATTCATTCCAAGCAAGTCTGTAGTCAGTCCAGCCCTAATAATAATAATAATAATAATAATAATAATAATAATAATAATAATAATAATAATAATAACAACAACAACAACAACAACAACAACAACAATAATAATAATAATAATAATAATATCTTTTGTAAATCTCAATGTAAAGAAGAAATTTTTCGAACTGCTATGACAATTTTAATGGACATCAAAGGTTCTGGAGGAAACCACCAAATCACAAATAATAACACATTTGTTTTATTATTATTGAAGAATAAGGGAAAAAGAACTCAAATTTCAAACTTCCCTTATTAATATATTAATATTATATTAATTATATATTAATATTAATAATATTAATATAAGCAAGAAAATATCACTGCTTTTATAAGAAAACCTCACATCTTTGAAGGTAAGTTCATAGGAAATCTTAAGAATTGGTTTGTCTTGCTAAGCATATACTAAATAGGCTGGGCAAGTATGACATTATTAACAACAGCAGTTAATAATAGTTGTTAAAAATGGCACTCTTCAGCAAAAAATAAGACAATGACTACGTTTACATTAAAAAGGTAATTTGACTAATGCTTCAACTAAATCTTGTAATTCAATTTCTGATCTGAATAAAACAAACTTCTGTTCTGAAAAAAAAACCCCTAAGAAAACAGGAAGGTCTTTTCAGTGTATGATATCAAACCAACATGGCTGTGCATGATGTGAACAGCACAAAAAAAAAACATTGTTTATCCACAACACTTCAGGCATCCATATTTTATAGCACTTTGTAATGCAAGCACAGGGATGCCTAAAATCAGGATGCTTGTCCAGTGTCTCATCATCTCAAGACTTGTCTACTGCAACTCGCTCCTGGTTGGTTGTCCTTTGCGAACCATCAGGCGCCAACAGCTGATCAAGAATGCAGTTGCTCAGCTGGTCTAAAATCAGCCGAAGTTCTCTTAAGTCACTCCACTGCTGCGTTCAAATCCTATAGTTGCTCACATCAGTTTCAAAACCCTAATGCTTGCCTACAGCAAAAATTGAACCAGCCCCTCCCTACTTAATAGCAGTGGTTAAGTCTCAAGCCACACCTCGAGCCCTTTGAGCTTCTAGTTTGGCTCAGATTGATCTACCATTCTTCAAGAATGTATCTTTCCTTCTTTCTAGGTATTAGTAATGGTTTTGTTCTGACAGTGTCTGTGCCATGGACCAATGTACAGAAAATATAAAGTGAACTGTCATGAAATGGCATTAAAAATAAAAACCCAAAAAGAAAGAAATTGCAAGATTAAGATGTGATCACAAGGCAAAAGCTGCTGATCATGCTGTCCAAAATGATTTGGATTATGGTTGACAGCTAAAACCAGAACATTATCTCTAAGGACCCTCTTTAAATGTAAATGAGAGAGAGAGAGAGAGAGAGAGAGAGAGAGAGAGAGAGAGAGAGAGAGAGAGAGAGAGAGAGAGAGAGAGAGAGAGAGAGAATACTGAATAATATGAGTGCACATTTATATGACATTTCTTTTTAAACAAAACAAAATTTATGTAGTTTTGGCTCCCAAAATACCTCATTAAAAGTGACTCTTACTTACATGATCCATCCATACGTTTGTCAATAACGTTTCCTGAACTTCATTCTGTCATATAGAGAACAAAACTAGAGATTAATTCTAGACATTTTGTCTGCATTAAATGTTTCAAGCATACTTTTATGAGAAATTGTCTCTAATAAAAGTAATATACATATCTAGTCCATTCACAGAACCCATCTAGTGAATTAAAAATACTGTTGTACATTTTTAAAAAAAGCCAACACAATGAAATTTGAACTCCACATTTAATTCATTTGCGCAGAAAAACACACACACTAGTGAACATACGACTGTGAGAACATGTGCCCGAAGCAGTGGGCAGCCCTATTCACATGCTTGGGGAGAAGTTGGGGGTAGGTGCCTTGCAAAGGGCACTTCAGTCATGACCTGCCAGAGGATCGAACCAGCAACCTTCCGGTCATAAGACCAGATCTCTAACAACCAGACCATGTCTGCCATGGCTACATAAAGCAAGAAAAGAAATGCATCAACGAAACTGGAATAGTACCCATAGGAAACTATGGAGGAAAGACATACTGTGTCTGAAAACAAACTGTCTAGTCTGTGAAACAATAATTAAGATCTGGATGTGGTTTGCGTAGGTTGAGAGAGGTTCTGATGATATTTAGGTGACCACTGAATGCTAATATTGGTTAGCAACATTAGCCTTGAGGATCAAAATCAAGTCACAGGATTTAATTATTTTGATCTGCTGACCACCTTCTTCTGAGAGTGACCCTGGATAATAGAACTCTCACTGAACTCTTTCAGTGGCGACCCCAAGACTCTGGAATAGTGCGATCTGAAGTGTTGCTTCCTTTTTATTGTTTAAATCAAAACTCATACAGTATCCATCAAAAGTTTGGCCATTCCGTGGTTTTTCATTATTTAAAAATGTTCTGCATTGTAGATTAATACTAAAGTCATCCAAACTCTGAAGAAATTTTTCAAAGTAGGCACCTCTTGTTTAGATGCCAGCTTTCACCTGGCATGACTTTCAGTTAACAGCTGTGCCTTGTCGAGAGTTAATTATTTGCATTTCTTGCCTTTTAATGTGTTTGAGACATCAGTTGTGTGTCTACTTTGAAGAATTTAAAATAGTCTGGATGACGGTCCAGAACACTTACGAGAGAGATAAGGTTGGAGAGTGTCAGTGCCAGATAAATAGTCACGGCCTCATCTTTGTTTTGCACGGGTCGCAGCTCTTTGTTGTAGCCACGCTCTTTGAACAGGTAGTTGATGAGGCGCTCCTCCTCATTCCTGCCGCTACATCCTGTGTGTGAGATGGACATATACAATCTTATGCAAAGAGAACAAACTTATTAAAACATTTTTATGCACAATTACTGAATTTATCACACTGGGGTGGGACAGTGGTGGGGGTGGGAGGTAATAAAAAAGAAAAATGTTGCCTTTACAAAATTATTAGATACAGCAAACAAAAATAAATAAATAAATTGATAAATGACTGAAATTAAAATCAAAATTCAAAGCATAATGAAACTGAAAACAGGACACAAAACCTGAATTGTTCATTCATTTATTGATACATACTTTTTGCTTTGTGTAGTTGGATTAAATGCAATAAAAAAAAAATTAAAAAAAATACACAGGAATTGATGATGATGATAATGATGGTAATTATTTTTTTATTTTTATTTTAAGCTAGTTCATTCAATATGACAAAACTGAGCTAACACTCTATACTAAACCTTACTGGAACTGTTCAAATGGGCTGTTAGATGTTAAATAGTCTTTCAATTGTACAGACAGTGTTCAGTCAAGCAATTTGCTAAGAAAATTCAAGTCCAGGTTTCTTAAGGATGGGTGTGATTGTGGTCAATTTTAAGTTTGTACTTAAAATTAGGAACCAAGCCAGAGCTTAGAGATGCATTGATGACTTTTGTTACAATAGGAGAGAGTGAACGAAGACATGCTTTAAACAGGGTCGTGGGCATTGGATCTAAAAGACAAGTTGCAGACCTAGAAGTTTTAATAAGTTGGCAACAAATCTATCATCTACTGAGCCAATATATCTTATAGAAACTGTGAAATGGTTTCATTTCACTGCTGCTGCTTTAGGTATTTTGACACATCTGTACTGGTTGGTGAGAAGAGAGGAGACAGAGGTTTTAATCACTATTAATGTTAATTCCCATTAAAAGCATTTATAAAATGTTACATTTTGACATGTCATTGTTGGCATACAAGGGTGGTTTTACTTACTAACTGATTTTTTTTTAAATAATTCATTGAGGTTTGTGAGCATTTGTTTATGCACAGCTCTCTCAAGGTCTCAATACAGCATTTCAATTGGTTTGAGGTCTGGACTTTGAGCCATTGCAATATCTTTTCTTTATCTGCCAATTTGTTGTTGATTTGCTGGTATGCTTGAGATAATTTTCCTGTTGAATGATCCAGTTTCGGCCAAGTTTTAGCTGTCAGATAAATACTCTGGTAAACAGAGGAGTTCATGGTTGGCTCAGTGAATGCAAGGTGTCCAGGTCCTTTGGCTGTAAAACAAGCCCAAATCATCACCACTCCACCACCATGCTTGAAAGCTAGTATGAGGTGTTTGTGCTGATATGATGTGTTTGGTTTTAGCCACACGTAGTGCTGTGCATTATGACCAAACATCTCCAATATGGTCTCACCTGTGTAAAGGACATTATTCCAGAAGTCTTGTGGTTTGTTCAGATGCAACTTAAGCTGTGCTGCCATGTTCTTTTTAGAAAGAAGAGGCTTTCTCCTGACAAACCTTCCAAACAAGACATAATTGTTCAATCTTTTCTGAGAGTACTTTTATTAACATGATCATTTAACATACTGAGGCCTGTAAGGTTTGAGATACGCTCTTGGGTTTTTGCACTTCCTTTCAGCACAACATGGGGTGAATTTGCTGGAATGTCCACTCCTGGGGTTAAGGCAACTGTCTTGAATGTTGTCCTCTTGTAAATATTCTATCTCACTGCAGAATGATGGAATTCAAATAGTTTGGAAATGGCCATATAACCCTTCCCAAATTGATGAGAGGCAACAACTGCTTCTCTATGATCATTACTCCTTGGCATTGTGTTAATACACCAGGGCCGGCGCTAGGCATGTGGGTGCCCTAAGCACAAATGCTGTCAGGGCCCCCTTCCCCCTGGGAGGCCAAAAACCACAGACTTCAAATTCACGGTTGAGTGGGGGATGGGGAAAGATTTAAGCGGTGTGCCATGGACACTTGGGGCCTCATGCACAGTGTGTTACCCACGTAGGTGGAGAGCTGGTCTTGTAATACACACCTGAGTGATTCAGATCAGCAAACTACTAAAACATCTGCTGTTATAGAGATGGTCACACATGTTGATTATCAATTAATCAATGACATTTGATTAGCAGCTCCTGGCTGCTGGTCACTCTCTTAATTCCTATGGAAGCAATGAGGGTTATTTCATTTTCCCCTCACTGCTTCTGCATTCTGGTCTAAGTTTTGTTAAATAAATAATGAGATGGTAGAATGTGTTGTATTTAATTAATTTAAAGACCTTTTAAGGACCAGATGGCTTTTATTTATTATGTCCTGATATATACCATCATATAATACAAAGATGGAGTATTTTGTTTTTCTCATAACTGTTTATTGTCAGCCCAGAGAAACACAATTATCTTAATTTGAAAGAAAACAAATATTTAAGAATAAGTAGAAAATCAACAAAACATGTAGTTTGTCCAGTGGACCACAAACTTCTACATACAAGTACTGTATATAATGTATGTTGTGTAGTGTTTAAAAATCATCAGTACACACATAAACTCATGCCACTACCATGTTTCACCCACTGCTATGAAGAAACTGAGAATGGTCTGGTCAGTGGTGGCCCTATGATGGTTTCTTCTCACTGAAAAATGAGGCAAAAGGGACTAATACATTATACCAGAGGCGATTGCTCTAAGACTGCAAGGGAAGCTCAGCTTCCCCTAAAATGTCAAAAAATAAGTGATCAATAATATACTGTTGTGTGTACATGTCATTGACTAAATATGCGCTACAACGCGCTCAACTTTTGTTCAGAATCAGCTTCTTATCACTGGTAACGACGCGGCTTTCCTCTCACTCATTCCTGCAGCTTCACAGTACTTTAAACAGGGTGGACGCTCAGCGTCCACAGAGTTCAATGGCAAAGCAAAGCGTGCAGCGAAACGAAACGAGTCATTGGATAAACGCTGGGCTTTGTCCCGCCCATCGGACGCTCAGCATCTCTGGGGGTCTATGGGGCAGTGGGCTGGCCTCGGCTGGCCCGGACGCTCAGCTGCTGCATGATGATTGGATGATCTGTCTGAGGCTGAATCCCTTTTTGATTGACAGCTAAATGAGCAAATCAGTGATCTTTTGGTGTAAACATCCATGGGAGCATTTTTTTTTTCATTCTGTTCAGAGTTGAACCGAAGACTTTCCTAATCATCTTTGTTAAAAACGAATAGTGACAAATTGAGCTTCTATTTCTGGTGTTTTTTTTTTTTTTTTTGTAGCTGCTTGTGTTTGGAGACTGAATTCTATCTAGGGTGACCAGATCCAAGATGATGAAAAAGAGGACACCTCAGCAGGGTTGATTTTTTGTGCTAGAACATAATAAAATAGAATATATTATTATTATTAGTATTATTATTAGTATTATTATTATTATTATTATTATTATTATTATTATTATTATTAATATTAATTATTATTAATAAATACTGACAAATTATGATTTATATTCTATTAATAATTACTACATACTATTAAAAATATGCTAATAACTATTAAAGGTTATTATGAATAATAAAATAATAAAATTTATATTAACCATTAATAAAATATTAACACATTATTACATATTATTTATAAATAATAAACTGTTAAAAGCATGTAGCATAAAATTATCACACAATCCTTTTCATTCAACTTCACTTCAGCTCACTATAACCAATGTTACACATATGTTTGGACTGTATGGTCAATAGATCTTATTTACACAAAATTATACCTCATTTCTGAGTAAAAATAAGAAAATCTGAATTATTTTGATAGTTAAACTTAGAGGCACATAAATAGATGGCTTATCACAGACTGGTAGACATAAGCACACAGACTCAATTGTTAATGTTTATGAATTTTATTATTAAACCTCTGATATTAAAATACGACTAGCTCACGTGACAGACAGAACAAACGCTCAACATGTAAATAACTTACAGGTGAAAACGGACGCAATCACACATTAGCAAGAAATGGCAGAGCCAATCGGTGATCTTGTGGGCGGCCTAAAGGGAAACCTAATGCTCGCCCAAGTACATTTAAAATAGCGTAACATCTCACTCAAGCGGACTGAACAGAATAGGGGGAGGGCGAGACTAGTTTGGGAAAGAAACGCTTCTCGAGTAAAACCAATTTTTTTTACATTTTTTAAATTCCGCCCGGAAGTTTTATGTCTCAAAAAGAGGACTGTCCGGGTAAAAGAGGACGTCTGGTCACCCTACTTCTATCACTCTTTCTGACTTCTATCAAAGTTTCTGGCCAGCGGGTGCTGCTGAGCCTCTCCACCATCACAAAGCACTCACAGACGGACACACTTCACACTAGCGAGCTAGCAGGTGTAAAGAGCTTCTCCTGTTTAAAGCGGCTCAAGTCTTACACCCGCAACACCATGAGCCAAGGCCGTTTAAGCAGCCTAGCTCTGCTGGCCATTGAGAGGACACTAGTCAAGTCCCTGGAAAAGATGCCTTGTTGGTACGACAGGGTCACAGATCATTTTCTTGAAAAGGAATGGAGGGTAGAATTTACGTATAAATAAACCGACACACTTTATGATGTAGCCCGAAATTGAGGTTCCCCTCCTTGAAAGACCAGCATCCGCCACTGTATTATACAGCTACAGTTAGTAACTGTATAGTTACACAGTGCATCTGTAAGGTAGGTGTTTCTGATACAATGACCAGTGGGTGCAAGTACAAGGTCAGTGTATGTAATAAACTGGCCACTGTGTATAATTTATTGTCCTAATCAATTGTAATTGTACTGCATAGCCTGATGTTCAGTATAATCAGCAGTAAATGAACTTCTACAGTGTTAACTGAGCTGTCCTTAAGTGATCTTAATGAGCAATTGTATAGAATATTACTTTCTTAATTTACTCACAAAACTGAGATCAGCATATACAACCTGAATGCTAACTAACTTCTGAAGAAATTGGTATGAATCAACCAAAATTAAGTACACACTCTTTTTGCTTTGCTTAGCTGCAGGAACTGAGCAGAGAATCAATCCAATCAGACTGTACTCCACACTTCTGAAACAGGAATCTGTATACATATATTTTCCTCACTTCTTTTAAACAAATTACAGTGGAACCTTCGATTTCATGAATCCGTACTAAAATGCCTGATGATAATCATCACATGATGTCACGCCCCCTGCTGACACAGACGCGCATAAACCACCTGAACTTGACCTACTTTCGCCACAGACACCGGAGGACACAGCACAGTTCACAC
>BRDA01072737.1:0-11314 GCA_036984385.1 Crenuchus spilurus | reverse complement strand
TGTACATATCCTTGTGTACAGTGAGGCCAGTTTTCCTATAGAGGCACTCCAACTGTCGGCCCCTAGACTTCAGTTCACGGAGTTCCGAAGTGAACCAGGGGGCTGAGAGTGTGAAGGTGACTGATCTGGATTTAATGGGGACGAGAGTGTTCAAGATTGCTTGTAAGTTATCATAATTATGAACAAGCTCATCAGGTGTGGAGTCAGTGTCGGAGCAGGATATAGTGGTGATAGCAGCTGAAAGTGACGTTAGATTAATGTAATATATGTAATATAATCTAAGCAAGAGGTGCTTACTTTAGGGCGGCACGGTGGCTTAGTGGTTAGCACGTTCGCCTCTCAGCGCTGAGGTCTTGGGTTTGAGTCCACATCTGAGCAGAGTTTCCATGTTCTCCCCGTGTCTGCGTGGGTTTCCTCTGGGGACTCCGGTTTCCTCCCACAGTCCAAAAACATGGAGATCAGGTGAATTGGGTACTCTAAAATTACCCTGGTGTGTGTATGAATGTGTATATATGTGTATGTATGCCCATATATGGTTGGCACTTTGTCCTGGCTGATCCCCCTAGTGCTCGATGCAGTCCTCCAGGTGGATGGTCACTTCTGGTTGAGAGTACGTTGTGCGCGACTGGGGTGTGTGTGTTTGAGTGTGTGTAAATGGAGTGTGTTGATTGTAAAGCGTCCTTGGGTATCTAGAAAGGCCCTATATACAGGGGTTAGACAATGAACCTGAAACAGCTGTCATGTTAGTGTGGGAGGTTTCATGGCTAAACTGGACCAGTCTGGTGGCCAATCTTCATTAATGTCACATTGCACCAGTAAGAGCAGAGTGTGAAGGTTCAGTTAGCAGGTAAGAGCACAGTTATATAGTATATTACAATGCACACAACATTATGGTGACATACCAGAGTTCAAAAGAGGACAAATTGTTGGTGCACGTCTTGCTGGCACATCTGTGACCAAGACAGCAAGTCTTTGTGTCTAAATATTATTGAGCCACTTTGGGGTGTTTTGGAGGAGCGAGTCAGGAAACGGTTTCCTCCACCAGCATCACGTAGTGACCTGGTCACTATCCTGCAAGAAGAATGGCTTAAAATCCCTCTGACCACTGTGCAGGACTTGTATATGTCATTCCCAAGATGAACTGACGAAGTATTGGCCGCAAAAGGAGGCTCTACACTATACTAATCAATTATTGTGGTCTAAAACCAGGTGTTTCAGTTTCATTGTCTAACCCCTGTAAGTGTAACATTCATTCATACTGTGAAGAATGTAAAATATAAAAAATAGAAAAGACTAAACTTAATCTATGATGTTTTAAGCACATTCCATGTCAGACCAGAGTTTTAGTATGTGAGATATTGATAAATGGAATGCAGGCAGGATCTTTTGGTGTGAACAATGCTTCACAGACAATGAATGGCCTTTCCTGAACTCTGACCTTTTTTGCTCCAGTTTGTGCACACTGACCCAAAGCCAGTGGCCTGTAAACAAACGTTTCTAGAGAGTTTTTGTTCGTTTTCTCCTGCTGCTGGACTGAGCGTTATAAATCATTCCACAAGACTTTTTAGTCCAGGCTTCTTTTAGGAAGCTTGACTGAACATTTTCACTAAAAACCTGGACCTGCACTACTAAACTGAAGGCAAATGAAACAAACAGTGGTCGTCTTGTGTGTCTAAGCTGCACTGGCATCTTTACCTACTTACATCAACACATCACACCCTCTAGTGTGATCAACAACATTATGGTCCACTTTAGGATTTCCAGGAAACTTCTCATAAAAAGTAACACTAAACCATAAAGGTGCATAAGTGCAGGGTAGAGGTTACACAATTTGCAAACTATTTCCAGCCAAAAAACATCTTTTCAAGTGTTGGGCCTAAAATAAAGAAGACAGAAGCTCAGCGAGTATGAACACAGACACTAAGAGTGCACAGTCCTGCTCCCCTGTAGCTTTAAATCACCAGATCCAGGTAATGAAGGTGATCTGAAGACCAAACTCGTGTGTTGGGTTTGATGATATTTAGATGTGGTACCCTTGGTGTACATCACTAAGCCAAAACATTAAGTCCACTCGGAGATGAAGCAAAAAGCACTGTGTGTGTTTACATGGACTTTATAATCCCATAACTGCAGAAATCTGATTTTTTCAGTAACCTAGTCAACACGTTTACATACACTTGAGTACTCAGAGAATTTGAATGTCCAGGTCAGACAACAGATTTCTGCTTTATATCCAGCCAATATAGTCACAGAACAAGACGTGGTGTAAACGTCATGTAAAACCAAACTTCATGTAGCAGCGTTTGTGATAAACACTACTTGCTTATTTATGGTACCGTGGCTCGTTTTTACACGTGTACAGACTGAGAACTCTAAAAGAGATGAGAGTAAGAGGTTACATGCACTGAAAATCAGATTACTGAGCTAAAATCCAGCTTTTTTATATATATATCATTTTTGCCCATTTTCTCGCCTTCCCCAATTAACCCATCCCATCCACCAGGGGGCTCTCCTCAGAGAGAGAGAGAGAGAGAGAGAGAGAGAGAGAGAGAGAGAGAGAGAGAGAGAGACAGAGAGAGAGAGAGAGAGAGAGAGACAGAGAGAGAGAGAAGGTGTGATAATGAATGTCCAGACGCTAACAGTGACCGCTGGGACGGCCAATCACACTTTAGCAACAACAGAGCCGATGAGCTTGTGAGCAGTCTAAAGAGAAATAGGGGTCCGACTGAGTGGCAGTTTTTTTGCTGGGTCCTAGTGCTCAACCCGTCTCTTTTTAATATAGCGTAATGCTGGTTTAGGATGGAAAAATCAGCAGAGAACCAAAATGGTCTTTTTTTGCCAACCTCTTTTGGCCAGCAGGGGGCCCCAAGCAATTGCGTGGTTTGCGTGTTGGTTAAATCCGCCCCTGCTGATACACCATCACTGGTGAGCCAATATGCTTGGAGGAAAGTGCAGGATTTCCAGCTCTGAATGGACCAATCAGTAGACACCTGAGCCAGCCAATTTTTGCTCTCTTGGGCCCCGGCTGTTGATGGCAAACAGGATTAGAACTCGCGATCCTCAAGTCAGTAGTGTCAGTGTCTTAACCTGCTGAGCCACTCAGGGCCCCCTAAAATCCAGCTCTTTATCAGATTTCTAGACCTTACTTAAATCTCAGTAATCAAGAGTATGATGTTAACATGCTGCAGAAATCTCATTATGACTGGATTGAGCACACTCAGTGATCCTAACGGTGCACGTCAAGGTCTGAGATATAAGGTACGAGTTCTCATCATCAACATGTTGGATGTGAGTGAAACAGACTTTGAAATGGTCCACATTGTTATGGGTCAGAGAATGTCTGGAACAGTCAGAACTTAAAGCCAGTGGCCTCCAAACTCTACAGATGTCATTTTTTCCATGTTTCCTGTCATAATGACTTGCTTTGTTAGACTGCGAGCTGAGTTTAAGCTCCTCACTCATATTTAGCAGGCTCAGCTGTGCTTTTGTACTCAGTGGATAACACTTCATAAACACAGCAGGCACAGTAACAAGGCACAGTGTTTCTTAGAGCTGTTCAATGGTCAAGAGCAGGGCTGTAAAAATACTGTGGAAAGTATGGATGTAAAATATGGGAGTTGTAAGTGAAATGGAAGTTTGGAGCCAAAATTGTATTTTTTTTATTTTAACCTGATTTTCTCCACCAATGTTTGGTAGCCAATTGACCCATTTGTTGACTCTCCCTATCATTTGTGATGTGTGACAGGAGGGTGCAGACTAACACAGGCCTCCTCTGATGCATGTGAAGCCAAGCTCCGCCTCTTTTTGAACTGCTGCTGATACATCGTCGTTGGACAGCCAATGCTCTTCGAGGAAAGCGCAAGGTCCCCAGTTCAGATGGATCAGCTGGCAGACACCTGAGCCAGCCAATATTACTTAGTAGTGCTGGGGAGAGAGTGAAATCTTACCTGCTCAGACAGATCACGGCCAATTTTGCTCTCTCGGGCTCCGGCTGCCGACGGCAAGCAGCATTGCCAGGATTCAAACTCGTGATTTTCAGACCATAGTGACAGTACCTTAATCTGCTCAGCAAAAAGTTCCTTTTTTTTTCTTTTTTTTAAAAAAAAGCTCAAGACTGGAAAATGTATAAGATAAAAATATTTAAGAAAATGTAGAATTTGATTTGATGTTTTAACATTTGAAATAGTTTGAACCCACAAGTATTTACTCCTTACCATTCAGAATTTCATTACTTTTTTACAGCATGTAAACTATGTGAATTATTACTTTTTGAATAAGCATCAAAAATTTAGAAAAATAGTCACACAAAAAAACAGAATATTGTAAAATGACATTTCAAACCTGTTTTTGTGTTTAATTGGTGAGTAAATGTCTATTCAAACAATATAAATATTGTGCATCTGAGCCCTCAGAAGTGTTTTACCTGGATGAAAGAGAACAAGAACGGGACTGTTAATCAGTGCTCCACAGTCCTGTTTTCTGATGAAAGTCACTTTTGTATTTCATTTGTAAATCAAGCTCTAAGCGTCTGGAGGAAGAGTGGAGAGACACAGAATCCAAAATGTCTGAGGTCCAGTGTGAAGTTTCTGCAGTGTGTGATGGTTTGTGGTGCCATGTCATCTGCTGGTGTTGGTCCACTGTGTTTACCAGGAGATTTTAGAGCACTTCATGCTTCCATCAATATTAAAATAAAAAAAGGTTGTGAACACTGATGCACCCACATGCCATCACCGGGGCTGATTTTTGTCATTTTTGTTGCTAACAGTCTGGACTGCCACGTTGAACCTGATGTCCACCAGTGAGTGCACCTGCTGTCTCCCTTATTTAAGTCCACATCACCACTCACCGCTCTGTCTTTGTCCAACAAATGCCGGCAAACTTCCCAGCCAGTATTTCAAGGTCACAGTCTCAGTTTTACTGGCTGCGGCTGCCTCTCGATCTCGGGCCTCTTTGGGGCTAGAATATACCCCCCCGCCTGTGCTTTCTCTCTTACTCTCTATCAGGTATCATTATTTTTGGACCGTTTTGGGTTTACGCTCTGTTTTAGAGTGTGCTGGTGTGGTCCAGCTGCCAGTCTTTGTTTTGAACACCCGTTTTCTGGGTTCTCGGCTGCTATTTGTTTTAGCCTCTGGTTCCAGGTGGTAGCACCAAGGGCGTAACTTTGGGTCCAATATTGGGGGGGTTGAGGTGTCTGCCTATTTATTTATTTATTAAGTCATTTATGTATTTATTTAACTTTCTTTGTATTTACTCTGCACATTAAACAATTAAGAAATTTTTGACATTTCTTCCAACAGTAACCAATATTTTACACTTTTAGAATCTATATGACACACCTAAATTTCTCAATTTTCCAAGTGTATGTATTTACCTTAAACCGTATGTATTTCATTAAACATGAAACTCTTCACTACTAAACACGTTCTGTATGTATTTTATGTATTCTGTATGTAATTTTTAAAAGTAGCTCACAAAACCGCTTCCCGCCAGACTTGAATTTTCACCCGCGACTGGATTTTCAAACAAGCCCAATTTGGCGTGAAAACAGCGAACCTGGCAACCCTGGCGCTGCTGCTTAGCGGCAACGGTTTGGGTGATACCAAGTTTTTTGTGGGGAAAGGGGGGGGTTACATTACCAAATGATTAAATGCTAGTATTTTACCCAAAATTGATAATGAATAAAGAAAATTAACAAGTTATTCATGAAAGATGTTTTTGTAAATTGAAATTATGTGACTTTATTGGGGGGGTTATAGTGATTGGTTCAGATTATTGGGGGGGGTCATAACCCCCCTATCCCCCCCGCAAATTACGCGCATGGGTAGCACTGTGCGCTGTCGCTTTAGTGTGACTTGTTTTAGCTCATTTTGAGTGTTATTATTTTAGGGGCTTCTCAAACCCTTTTTTTCTGTCTGCTCTGTGCTTGGTTCCACTCATAAGTTTGGGTATGTTCCTGTGACATTTTGCTTTATACAGGTTAAAGTTTTTTCTCCAACACCCATTAACTCAAATCTACTTTAATGATGCTCTGATCTCATCACTAAATCCTGGACTGAAGCCTTTGTCTTGACTTCTTTCATGACACATCTCTCAGACAGAAGACATCTCTGCTAATAAGGGCCTCTTCAGTGTTTAATATTCAGGGATTTAGACTACATTATGATAACACGTCGGTTTCCATGGTGGGGAGAACTCCTGAGGGACATGCATGGCTCTCTGGGTAAAACATTTGCTGAATATTTAATGAAGATGTTGGAACGGGGCTTCTTTTGAGCTGGCATAAGAGTCTGAGGTGGTAGACCTGGAGCCTCTCTCTCGTGTTAAGTACAGAGAAGAACCCAGAGTTTCACAGGTTATATTTTTCTTGTTCTTTAATCTCAGATCTAGCTTGTTGTGCAGACAATTGAAACTAGAAAATGCAGCTGGGTTCTCAACCGTATTACATCCAAAGACTTGAGTTACTACAAGAACAATAAAACTGATGAACTGAACCAAATTATTGTTAAAAGGGGACTTGAAGTGATTTTTCCTGCATAAAATCCCTCTGGGCGGGTAAGATGGCACTCTCTCCCCAGCACTAAGTAATGTCGGCTGGCTCAGGCATCTGCCAGGCCATCCATCAGATCTGCGCTTTCCATACATTCACATACATTGGAGGAGGCCTGTGTTAGTCTGCACCCTCTATATATACAATATAAACTTTTATATTGTAGACATCACAACCTGCCCTCACATAGAGACCCATCACCACCATTGTAATCCAATCTGAGTCAGTAAAATTATCTATAATGAGGCATTTTATAATAATATAATTCTCAACTTCTATCAGTTTCTACTCATTTCTATAACAGCTATAAACAATGACTCATTGACTGCAGATGATGTTGTAATAAAAGAAAATTACCAGCTAGAAATGTGCTAATATATTCAGTATCAGCCACTAACTATTCATGCCCTCTGACCTCAAAGACAAGCTCAAGCTTACTATCTGTCCTGTAGTCCCAAGTGGCCTACACGGACTCCAAAATGACTGTAGTAGTACTTACGGCCATATAATTATGTGATTAATGTTCCGTTGTACTTAATTTCTATGATACTGAAATTGATATCTACTAGATTAAAGACCATTAAAAGAATAAAAATGTCATAATATAATCTTGTGGCTGTTTAGTGTGTCAGCTTTCATCTTCAGGCTGTTTCTCAACTCGTTTACACTCTCTCCTTGGCACAGTTGGCAGTGACAGTGTTTCAGTGCAGTCTGATCATTATAAATCAGCTTACATTATTCTTTCTACTTAATTTCCCACCGGTACAGTGGACTGACGTCAACAGACAATGTCAAAGTTTAGAGTGGAGGAAAATTGACTGTTTGTCCTGGGGGGATAAGAGCGTATGGATGGGGGGGGGTTGATAGAGCGAGAGATTGAGAGAGAGAGAGACAGAGAGAGAGACAGAGGGAGTGTCTAGGCCCTAGAAGCACTGTCTGGAATTGTGAATTGATTAATGCAGGGTGAATCCATTAGCTAATGAAGTCAGTCTGGGGGACGCGAGCGCATTTTATGGAGGAATTACCTCACGGATGTTGCAGATCTTTTGGCTGGACTCGTACACATTTCATGGTATCTGCTATTGTTGCCAGTCATATTTTTCACGCTTTATTATTTTGTATTTTTTAAGAACTCAAGGAGTTTCCTGTACACTTGTGGAATTTCCCATATTAATGAATGGGCTGCAAATGATTTGGCATCCTTCAAATGTAACAATGATGAGAATACACCTATAACACCATGCCTGAGCAACCACCTGACAACACAGCAACCATCTGGGATACCACAGAAACTGCCTAGTAACCGCTAAGCAACATCATGGCAAAAACCTGAAATACCATAACAATCACTTTTCTACACTGTAGCACCCAACAAACATTTACTTAGCAACACCATATAAACAAGCCAGCAACCAATCAGCAACTTCATCATACCCAGCAACCACTTGTGATACCATAGTAGCCACTTACCAATACTAAACTAACCCATAAACTAAACTAAACTTAACAAAACCATTTAGGAACACCAGCGCAACCATTTAGCAACTTCACTGTATCAAGCAAAAAAGCCAGAACTACCACCTGTGATACGATAGCAACTACCTAGCAACCAGTTAGCAACACAATTGTAATTTAGCAACATCATAGCAACAAACTAGCAACCACTTAGCAACATCATAGCAACAAGATGATACCTTCAACACAGCCAGCAACCACCTGTGATACCACAACTACCAAATAGCAACCACATAGCAACACCACAGCAACTTAATTGTACCCTGCAACCACTTAGTAAAGCCACAGCAACCACCTGTGATATCATAGCAACCACCTAGCAACATCAAAACAAACTAGTGACATCATAGCAATTTCATTGTAAGCAGCAATGACTTAGCAAAGCCACAGCAACCACCTAACAACCACTTAGCAATATCACAGCAGCAAGCTAGCAAGCACTTAGCCATAACAGTTGCACCTTGTTGACGATGTAGCAACAGCCTAACAACTGCCTGAAAGTGCAACCGTTCTGCACTTCCTTTAGGAAACAGACTCTTTTTTAGTTTTGTGAGCGAGTCAAAATTTTAAGACAGAGTCAAATCTGATGATGGTCATTCATCTTTCTCTGCATTAACATGAACAATATTCCCTAATATTCCCAGTATAATGGATCAGATAAGAACCTGTGTGAATTCAAGAGGCCTCTGCTTGCTCTTGTGCCCCTATTTTCAGCCTATCATTGCTTACCATGTAATTAGATTGTTTTAATCACATTTCCCAAGAATTGAGTCTGATCGGTAAATTAATTACTTATCATTCGTATTTGGTGTGTGGTCATGTAACAGATACTCATCCGGTTCCTCTGAGCTCAGTGGTGATCTAAAGCTTAGCACTCACTCAAATCAGCTGCACTGATGATGTTTATCTCAAATTCTCAGCTTTGATTGACTGTATACACCGCAATCATGACATTAGCTGTGTTTTGAAATAAAAATGGCAGGAGTACAGGGAGCTCACAGACATGAACGGCTGGTCTCTCTGGTGAGGTCATTTGAGTTTGTAAACATGAACATCTGACCTCAGCTCTGATGCTGTGATCCACTGATTGGATTGTTTTTAAGAGGAAAGTCTCAGTAAAGGGCAGCGGAGCCGGCTGTGACTGTTTCTGTTTGACAAAGGATCTAAAGCAGAGTACAAACACACACACAGCAGTCCATTTATTTCCTGGAGATTTAACCCTAAACAATAACCCATAACTGCTGTGATAGGTCGTATCACCGAAGGAGACGAGGCAGCCTACAGGAATTAGGTAAACAGTCTGGTGACCTGGTGTACGGACAACAACCTCGCCCTCAACACAGAAAAGACCAAGGAGATGATATTGGACATGAGGAAACAAAGGAGACCTCATCAGCCACTATTTATCCGGGACCTTGAAGTGGAGAGGGTCAGCAGCTTTAAATACCTGCGGGTCCACATCAGTGATGACCTCACCTGGACACTGAACACCACACAGGTGCTAAACAGGGCTCAGCCTCACCTTATATATATAAAATTCTTATTTTTATTCTACTCACTACTTCATTCTTGCACTATGACATCCAGTGTGGACAGCAAAATAGAAATTTCATTGTACAAGGAAACATGTTTCTTTACTGTGCATATGACAATAAAGCTTTGAATCCTGGATCCATAATCCAGTAAACCGAACACTAAACCATAATGCTAACTCTAACCCACATCCGTAAACCATGACTCTAACCCTATAACCCTTACCCTAAACCATAACACAGTAATCCTAAACCATAATCCAATAATCCCAAACTATAACACTAACCCTATAACCCTAACTCGTAACTCAACATCCCCGAACAATAACTCTAAACCATAACCCAATAATCCTAAATCATAACTCTAACCTTAAACCATAACCCAATAATCCTAAATCATAACTCTAACCTTAAACCATAACCCAATAATCCTAAATCATAACTCTAACCCTATAATCCTAAGCATATAACTATAATCTAAGCCTATCCTTAAGTCTGTAGGGCCCAACAGCATACAAATCATACAGTGGGTCCAGAAAGTGTTCATACCCCTTGAACTTTTTCACATTTTGTCACCTTAACTTAAATGTATTTCATTGAGATTTTAAGTGATAGACCAACACAAAGTACCACATAATTGTGAAGTGGAATGAAAATGATACATGATTTTCAAAATTTTATTTAAATAAAAATCTTAAAAGTGTGACGTGCAAAAGTATTCAACCCCCTGTACTCTGATACCTCTAAACACAATCCAGTGCAATCAGTTACCTTCAGAAGTCACTTAATTAGTTAATAGAGACCAGCTGTGTGTAATTTAGTCTCAGTATAAATACACCTGTTCTGTGAAGGCCTCAGTGGTTTGTTAGAGAACACTAGTGAATTGAACTGCAAACCTACCAAAACATGGCCGTCTACCTAAACTGACAGATCGAGCAAGGAGAGCACTGGTCAGAGACGCAGCCAAGAGGCTCATGGTCACTCTGGAGGAGCTGCAGAAATCCACAGCTCAGGTGGGAGAATCTGTACACAGGACAACTATAAGTCTGCACTCCACAAATCTGGCCTTTATGGAAGAGTGACAAGAAGAAAACTATTGTTGAAAGAAAGACACAAGAAGTGCAGTTTACAGTTTGCCAGAAGCCATGTAAGCGTGTAAACAACGTATCTCATGTGCTGAGACATTTTCTAATGATTTTATCAGATCTTCTGTAAAACAAAAAGCTTACATGATTAAATTATAAACTCATGACTGCAGCGGAAAATAAGCATGAACAATGGTGATCAACAGGTCTGAGTGTATGCGGCGTGAAACCATAGTAAAGTCCAGCAGAGGGCAGCATTGCTCTGCTTCTTTACAGCAAAGACAATAAAGCTGTGTAAGTGAATTAGGCAGTGGAATGCCCTAGATTTGGATGACTGACTCACTGAAATGTAAGATGGTATTTAGAATGAATAACATTGTAATTACATTAATTTTCTATTTATAGCTTATATATCACAATTATTGTATGCATAACTAGCCTATAGCTAACCCCTAACCTTTGCCCTAATCCTAATCCCTAATCCAATCCAACTCTAATGCTAAACCCTAAACACTGACTCTAACTCTATCCCTTTTCCCCAACACTTAAACCCTCACATACCTCTAATCATAAAACATAACCCTATAACTCTAATCCAACCTGAACATATACAAATTCAATTTCACTTTGTGATG
>BRDA01072729.1:0-13923 GCA_036984385.1 Crenuchus spilurus | reverse complement strand
GCAGTTCTGATTGCCCTATTCAGTGTGTTCCTTGCCTGGTTATACAGCTCCTGGTCTCCACTCCTGCATCTGTTGTTGCAGTTTGTTTATATATATATATATATAATATTTAGTACACCTGTATATATATATATATACATATATTAGGGGTGTGCATCTGTCCAAGAAATGATGATCCGATATGGATCTCGATTCATGTGGTACGATATGATTCATAAACTATATATTTTAAATTGGACAGATTCGATTCGGTTCGATTTGATTCAGTAGGATTTCGATACAATTTGGTTCAGTATAATCGGGTAGGAAATTATTCAAGTTACTTGTTTAAAATAGATAATTTTACATTCTTTTAACATAAGTTATTACTAAAAATGTGTTTTTGCTTGCATTCAGATAGATTAATGAAATACTCGAGAACTAGTATAGTTGTATTTGACGTGAATTCAGAAACAGTAAAATACTGTCACGTTGGGATGTGGTACCAGGGCTCCAATGTTTTAAACAAATCCCCAAAGCCCTCATTCTCCAGTGTGGTCTTAAGTTTTGACAATGAACCGGGTTACTGAAGCTGTTATTACTTTGGCTCTAGCCGAATTATTCTGTATTCACATGGTTTAAGTCAAAACCATGTATATATGCTGTATAGTCAGTATATTCTATTTGATTCAGAGGCTAAGTACTTCAATGACCAAGATCCCACAGAGCAGGTACTATTTGGGTGGTGTATCATTCTCCGCAGTGGTGTGTTAGTGTGTGGTTTGTGTTTTCAGGCAAAACAGAGATACTGGAGTTTTTTTTTACCACAGTGTCCACTCATTTAGACACACCTTCCTTATTGGTCCACCTTGTAGATGTCAGAGACAGCAGCTCGTCTGTTGTTGCAGTTTGTTTTGGTCATTTTTTCCTTCATCCTTCATCAGTGGTCACAGGACACTGTTGGCTGTGTATTTTTGGTTGGTAGACTATTCTCATTTCAGCAGTGACACTGAGGTCACATCAGCAGCTGTGCTGGGTCTGATCCATTCATATCAGCGCAACACTAACACATCACCGCTACGTCAGTGTCACTGCAATGCTGAGAATCATCCTCCATCCTTGTAATACCTGCTCTGTGATGGTCTTGGGTGAGGATAACAAAGTATACAGAGAAACAGTCTGTAATTGTAGCACACAGTGCACCTCTATGGTTTGTGGAGCTGATAACAATGAATGAGTGTAGATAAGAGGAGGCTGTTGCAAAGAAGCGTCTGATTGATACAGTATATATCCTAATGACTGTGATTATCACTGTGAGCTTGTCACCGGCCATTTCTATCATGTGCACAGTGCAGGTCCCTTTGTAGATATACTGTTTTGACATATGACTGTTGACCATCTGTTGCTGTAGTGTATCAGTATCACACACACACACACACACACACACACACACACACCCCACACCTCAGAGGTTTACTTGTTCTGGTTATTTAGGTTATAGGGGACCTTAAACTTTGAAATGCAAGTTTAAATATTCTACAACATTTCAGAGGTGTGTGGGTGTGTGTTTACACATTGTGTTCACATGACTGTAAGAACTGAGTTTAAAGATTTAACCGAGATTCACCTTCTCTGTCCAAGCAAATGAGATTACAGAGAGAGACAGAGACGTGTGGCTCTGTGTTGATTTGCGGTGTTCTCTCTCTCTCTCTCTATCCCCCCTCTCTCTCTCTCTCTCTCTCTCTCTCTCTCTGTCTCTCTCTCTCTCTCTCTGTCAGCGGCGCGCGCAGAACTACTGAGAGCAACTCAGTGATCTCAGCTCGCCCGCATCGCCGCGTGCGTGTGAGTGTGTGTGGAGGCTTTCAGAATGGATGTGTGTCTTTGGGCTCGTGCTCTATGACTCCGAGGCTGGTGGATGTGTGACTTTGACTGCAGCATGGTGAGGTGAGTACGTGCCAGGCTCGTTGGCTGGACATGTTGTGGCTGTGTGAGCGCTCAGTGTAAGGGGAGCTGTGCCGCGGTGGCTGCCGGGGCTGCCGGGCTGGTGATGGGGAATCACTCCGCTGCTACAGGGACACTGGGCGCTGTGTCTGACGGCTAAGCCTCTGGCTGATCTGTGCACCAGGAGCGTGTGTGCTTATGGGTCCCCATCGTGTGTGCGCTTGATCCTGTTAAAGTTAGTTAGTGAAGGAGGACAGGTAGACAGACTGTGGAGGGACACTGGACAGGCTCTTTGAGGTCATTAAGAGGCTCGTCGCGCTTTCAGTTCCGGCTCATTCCGAGTGGACGAGAGGCTGCAGGACAGTCTGTGGATGTCCACACCGAGTCCTTCAGTCAAAGCCTTATTCACACAGCTTCAGCAAACAGCTTAAGACCACTGTTAACACTCATGTCCATTACACTCCTCATTCCACTCCACTTCATGCACGCACGCGCGTCTGTGTGTGTGTGTGTGAGAGAGAGGAGTATGACAGGTAATGTGCAGTATCTCTCTCTCTCTCTCTCTCTCTCTCTCTCTCTCTCTCTCTCTCTCTCTCTCTCTCTCTCTCTCTCTCTCTCTCTCCCTGTATTTATTGGTTTGTAAGGACCTGTGGTCCCCATACTGCAAAAGTGGGGACATTTTCTGGTCCTCACAAGGAAATATACAATAGCAAAGATATTGCATTTCGTTTACGTTTAGGTTTGTTTAATTTACTGAGGTTACCATGGTCAGGACTAAAGCTAAGATTAGGTGCAGGTGAAGCATTACTTAGGCAACAGTAACATTCTGTCAATTGTGGTCCTCACAACATGTAGTAAAACAAATGTGTGTGTTTGTGTATGTATGTATGTATGTATGTGAGATAATGTGTGTTCTTGTGTGTGTGGGGGGAGTGTAGACGGTGTGTCATTGCTGAGAGTTTAAGTTCAAAATGCTGAACATGTATTGTACTGACTATGCCTGTATGGTCCAATTAAAAAGATATAGTTAAACACTTTTCATAAAGGTATTATTATAATCATTATCATGTAATGAAGTTACATAATCAGAAGTGGATCCACTGCTGACCATTATGTACTGGGGTGCGATCCCGAGTTCCCGAATTGCTGCCAAACAAACAACACTATACCAATAAGGAATTCTAACCTTACATCTGCCAGCAAATGTAACATTATTGAAATGTTGCTCTGAATAAGAGCATCTTACAAATGTGTAAATGTGAATTTACATTTCTTCCAGTTTTGGTGGTAGTAGAAAATGATAATATTCATGATGTAAAAATAAACAATCATCATAATCTATTTTTATTACTTACTTCATACAAAGAATATTATGATATAATTAAATAATCTTTAAAAGAGTATGAAATCTCAGATAAGCCACAGAAATAGAAAAGTACATTCCAATATGCCACCATTAAAGTAGGCAAGGTTAAAAAAGTAATCAAATGAAAAAGACTAGCAGGAAATCAGTGAAAATGGGGCAAAACTATGATATTATGCTTAGAGCTGATGACACATTTCCCCCTGATGATTCCCTCCATTTGTGCTAGCTGGAGAAACGTGTTGCTAACGTGCTGCGGGCGTAATGAATGGCATCTCTGTTCAGCAAACTGTGGTTTGCTTTGCAGCTGCGTGCACACTGAAGCACAGCTAAAGCCCTTATCAGAACGAGAGTGAGAGAGGGGGATCTTTTGATTGCGGTCTCTAGAGATAAAGTCTAGTTTGATGTAGAAGTTCATTAGAAAGACATAGGACAAGATCAGTCTTCACTGTGGGCTCTGTGGATGGGTTGTCATGTATCCACCCAGGGTGTTGAGCTTTAAAATCCTTCAGTTCTTTGCACCCTGTAATAGAACCTGTCTCACTGCAAATGAAATGTTCAAGCCTTAAAGGAATTCTCAAAATAGAGCCATTACGACCTCAGCTTTTGCTTTGAGTTTTGTAACAGAAAGTATGGCAAATTTGTGCTTCAGTGGGGGGCATTATTGTTATTGGACCTTCTCTTTTATTCCCTTTTTTAAAAAATGCTCTGCCACATGCAGTAGAGCTTTGAGACAAATAATGACCTTCAAATTTGGAGGCTGCATCTCCCTTGGTTCTTGTTAAAGTTTGAAGTTTCTTACCTAATCTAAAATTTATCTCCACCTCCTAATTGAAGTGCAGAGGGAGTGAGAGAAAAGTAATTTAAGACCTGATCTCTTTACTCCTCATGTGGCTTGCTTTAGCCTTGAGACAGTATTATGTGTTTAATCAGGCGTTAAGATACAGTATGTTTGGACAAACCTCATACCTATCAAATGATAAGAAAAACACTTTAGATTGATTAAACTCTGTAGCATATTACTTAGGGAGCTAACAGTTATTGCCTTTACATGGTGTACACCTGTGGCTCTCAGTGAACAGTATATTGAATGAAACACTAATTGAATAGGGGCTAGTAATTCTCTTATGGATGCCTAATGAAATGTTTTTTTTTTCCAGTCCATCCTAGGCGTATCTAAGCAAACATGGCCTTCAATCTATAGTCAACTTACCCACATTGTTACTTTTCAGTGATATTATGGTTTATATAAATTTGGGCATCCTACTAGTAAGCCTGCTAGTAAATAATATGCTTCAACTGTTATTTGGCTAATTTCTACAATCTTAAAAATGGTTCTTCAATAAAAAAAACTGCTTAAAAAAGTACAATATAACCATGAAAACTCAAACAACCCTTTGCATGATTATATGGTTCTTTGCATGGGGAAGGGGTTCTTCAGATTGATGAAGAATGTGTTGTAGATGGTTCTATATAGAAGCTTTTTAAAAATAGTTCTATATAGCACCAAAAATGGTTCCTCTACTATCACAATGCTCTTAAAAATTGTGGCTTTTCAATGGTTCTTTAGTAAAGAAAATTATATATAGAACTATGAAAATTCAAAGAACCTTTTGCTTTACTGAAATGTTCTTTGCATTGTGAACGAGTTCTTCAGATTGATGAATATGATGTAGATAGTTCTATGTAGAAGTTTGAAACCATAGAACTATTGTCAGAAATTTTTGTATAGATCCATCTATATTACATTCTTCAATCAGTATGAAGAATCATGCAAAGGGTTCTTTGAGTGCTCTTGCTCCTATATATTACCATTTTCTTCAGTAGAAGAAACCATTTTAAGTGCATGTCTTTATATGCATGCCTTTATATGTATTTATATTCTTTAGATTTCTTCTGATGTCACTGAACTATGATGCCTTAAGTAGCAAATTCAGAGAAAAGCTATCCATTAATAAAAAAAATAATTCCATCCATTTAATAGATGGCATAAATCAATGAAAGAAAGATACATAAAAAAGATAAAGTAGAGTATTTTGACATGAAAGCATGCACTTGTGATGACTTTTGATGATGATTACCAGGGGGCTTAATGTAAATTAAGAATCATTGCATATTGTTTTGCATTACATCATGTCTGTCATGAATGGATTAAAAATGCACTTTGACCAAAACCTAATCCTGACATAAAATTATGTTTCATGCATCAATACATTTACAAGTGGCCTCACCTTTCTTTGAGGTTGAGTTTGAACACATCAGGCATCAGGTTCATATCACAGCTGCTAATGACTAGACATTGTGACTGATCCATTTCCCATCAAACCACTGAATAACATCTTAATAATTTTATTATGAAGAAATTATGAAAAATCAATTTAATTACCCTTTAATACTTCAATAACATAAAGCAGGGATAATAATGTTAATTTCTGGAGGATTGGTGTCCAGTACAGTTTTCTAATAAAACATCTAAACTTGACAGTTAAAAGATTAGATGACCCAGGTGGGTTTGAAAAGGAAGCTTAACAAACCAAAGTGAATACTCATCTTTGTTGGGTTGTGATTCAATATATTGCAATGCAGTAAGCAAGGCAAAATCTTTTAATTTGGTGAAAACTGTCAGTGGTGTGTCTTTACACTACTTCTTTATGCTGGATGTAATGGCTGAAGATAGTTTATTACACTGCTTTCTAGTGGTCAGTGGTTTAAACACAGCTCAACACAAAATGAACCACTGCCTGCCACAAGTCTTTGTATGTTCAAAGTCACTACTTAAGTCTAACCTAGAATCATGGAAAAGAGTCAGGATAATCTGCTGATTATTCAGCTTTATTAAGACTTTAAGTCAGTTAGAATAAATGGTTAGGGTAGACAAAGAGGCAGTCATAAATGCATGCTATATATCAGTATCTCACACTCAAATTTTACTTGATCTGACATGTTCAGGAAGACTTGTAAATGCACTGCAAAAAAGCTTATGCATGAGTAGCTTTCTTTTCATTTCTGAGCTCAGTGAAAAAGTATTTGGGTTCTGAGAAATGTACAATAAAGAAGATAAAGGTCACTTCAGCTTTTAGACAGTCTTAGACGTGCATATGACCTTCATACTTTCAATGTCGAACAGGATATTCAGCCATTTCAGAGGCCCTAAGCTTCTGTTTTTTTAGAGAGAGAATAGATATGAGGTCATGACTAGCGTAAGAGCAGTGTGAAGTGATGATGTATAATAGGTGTATGAGTGTGTGTGTGTGTGTGTGTGTGTGTGTTTGGAGAGTGCTGGGAGAGTGTGTGTACCATGCAGCTGTAGAAGGGATTTGATAATAAGTCTCATGATTCTAAGAACATTTAAAATATTAGGCTGCATTGTATCTGAGCTGGAATATGTCTGTATTCATATGCACAGTGGACACCTGGGGAATACATTTCACCATTTGTTGATAAGAGACCCGTGTGTAGTGATGCCTGAAATGATTTCCATCCACATGCAGAGCCTGAGAAGGATGAGATGGAAGAGACGGAGTGAGAGATGATAGAGAAAGACAGCAAGGGGAAAGAGAGAGAAAGCAAGTAGAAAGTAGAGGGAGAGAAAAAAGAGTGACATATCAAATGTAGAGAGAAAGAGAAAAAGAAAGAAAGAGCAAGTAGAATGTAGAAAGAGAGAGAGAGAGAGAGAGAGAGAGAGAAGAGACAGACTGACATACAGCAAATAGAAAAAAGTGAGAAAGAGACAAACAGATGGAGAGAGAAAGACAGCAAAGTGAGAAGGACAGTAAGACAGCAAGGAAAATTTAAAGGAACAAGACAATAAGACAGCAAAGAAAGGGAGAGACAAGAAAAGATAGAAAGGAAAGGGCAAGAGACAATTAGAGGGCAAGGAAAGAGAGAGACAGTAAGACTGCAAGGAAGGAGAAAATGAAAGACAGTTAGACAGCAAAAAAGGGAGGTGAGAAAGCAAAAAAATGAGAAAGCAAGGAAAGAGGCAGTAAGGGAGAAAGAACAGAGCAAAGAAAGACAAAGTGTAATAACAAGGAAAGAGAGTAACACAGCAAGAAAAGTGAGACAGTAAGGCAAGAGAAAGTGTAAAACAGTGAGAAAAGAGAAAGAGAGAAAGACATTAAGAGCAAGGAGTGAAAGAGAGAAAGAGAATATAACAGCAAGGAAAGAGAAAGACTGTAAGGAAAGGGTAAGAGAAAGAGAGAGAGGCAGTGATGTGGTGCTACAAAATCGCTGGAAGTCGATTTTTAGCGACAGGAGGCAGAACAAATGTTGGTGATGCAACAAAGTTGAGTGTAGTTTAACTTTATGCAAATTAGGAGAGAAACAATGTGGTGATTACCAATGAGAATCGAGCAGGGTGGTTCATGCTTTATCTCTGATACTCTGAAACGGTTCTGCCCCTTTTTGGATCATTGCTTTTAAGTTCCTACCACAGTGATGGAAGAGAAACTGTTTTGTGACTGTTTCAGACGTCCCTGTACTTTAAGATGTATCACTACAGCTATGACAGTCAGTATATATCAGGATGTGAGAAGAAGTCCTTGGAGAAGTATTTGAGAAATTGTTGGGATTTCTGGTGAGTGTGATTAGGGTGAATTAACAGCCTGAATGGCTCAGTAAATCACAGCTTCACTACTAGTATGTGTAGTACAGTGTATGGGATGTTAAATAAGCGGCTAAAGTACACTTGTGATAATGTCTTTTCAGACACTAACTCTTTGTTTAGTTTTCATGAAGTATTGATTAGCCAAACCAGGTATTTGATATTGATAACTTCAGATAATACTGCCATGGTGAGAAGTGTAAATGTGTAAAATCACACATATAATATACTGATTAACAAAGGTCAGAAACACCCACTTGCAATGAGCGACAAGCGGCTTGGGTGACGAGAGGCAAAATGTCACAGCCTGTGTGAACTCAGGGTTAGAGAGAGAGAGGGAGAGAGAAAGACAAAGAGAGAGAGAGAGAGAGAGAGAGAGAGAGAGAGAGAGAGAGAGAGAGAGAGAGAGGGAGGATGAGAGCAATAAAGAGAGAGATAATTACAACAACAGAGAGCAAAAGACATAATGAATATCAGGATGGAGAGAGAAATATAAAAAGACTTCAATGAAAGAGAGATGCTAGGGACAAATGAAAAATTGAGGACAAAAGGAACAAAAAGAGAAAAGTACAGGTTAAAGGCAAACAAAGATGAGAAAAGTCTGTAATCATGAGGCAAAGTGGGGTGCTTAGATAATTAGGGTTGCGCTACAGTAATGTGCTAATGAGTGATGCACCATCTGTCTGAATCTATTATTATTTACACATACGCGCTCCACGGCTTCCTGCTGAGTGTGTCTCCACACTGCTGCGTGTGGGCCAGGAGACCCTGAGCACACCACCAAAGCTTTGCAGCCTCTTTCGGCCCTCTGATTCATCTCTAATCAGTGTGTGCCAGCCACTGCACCCTGGGGAACCAAGGCAGTGCCAGGACCAAGACAGGGGGCATAGAAAGAGAGAGAGAGAGAGAGCGAGCTCAGTGAGTGGAGGTCTGGCAGGTATTCTACAGGAGAGAAGCAGAAGAGGCCTTGTTTATTTGGCTGAGAAGGAAGAGATTGCAAGGCCAAACCTGGGGTTAAGAGAGCTGTTCAGAAGAGCTGATGGATGTGTGTGTGTGTTGTGGAGGAGCCAGGAGAGTATAGGATGGAGCGGTTTGATTACAACATTAACACAGGAGCTTCTCCTTCTCTCTTCTCAGTTGACTCTGCCCGCTGTGTACAGTACGCTCCCAATACGCTGTGCTAAACTGATTTAAGGCCATTAGCTCGCGCTCTGTCCAAATGACATGGAGACCAGGAGCACTAAACAAAGGGTCATTCACAGTGCAGCCACACTCTTATGTCTGACTGCATGGAGCTGCATGATTTGATCTGTTACAATGCGTGTAGATCTATCTACAGGGAAACATTCAGTGCTTTACTTAATTACCTTATTCATTTATGAGGTGCACATTAATCAGCATAAACTTGAATGTAAAATGCACCAGTGCTTTTCAGCTGTAGTCCTTGTGATCTCATATATATTTATTTTTGCTATATTTATTGGAAAAGGTTTGAGGGTAGGACCAGGGCTGAAGCTCTACCTCGCTTCCATCTAACTTGCATTTGCATCTTCAGTTCCTGTGATGCAGCTTTCACTTCCATCTCCTCCCTATTCCTCATTCATATCTCTGCTCATCAAGGGGAATCCATCCTTTTAACTTAAAAAGAAACTCCGGTCAGGCCATAAATGCCACCCTTTTGATGACATTTCAAAAGATAAAACTGCTTCAGGACCATCCAAGAAGTGTGGGTGGGCAATTCAAACAGGCCCAAAAGTCCACCACAAATGAGTTGTTCAGTTCTTACTACCTTTCCATACTTTTTCTTGCCTGGCCAGAGTGTCTCTTTAAAGTAGAAGCTGCCCTGAAAGTTCTCAGGGTTCTCTCCCTTGCCACAGACTTACTGTTCCTTCTGATACTACAAACATATATTTAAGAAAAGTCTGAACTTTGATAACGAAACTCTCTCTATATATATGTCTCCTTTACAGGAGGAGAAAACATTCTTAACTTTTAATGTGACAAGCACTTTTGGACCACGTCGGTTTGTAAAGATCAGCTTGTATTCTCAAATGACGTGAAAAATAATAAAATAATAAAAAAACAGACTTCAATATGTGTTCACAATGTGCCTGAAATGAGTGTTTGCATTATGAACAGTAACCCAGACTGCACCCGCAAAATGTAGCTGTCAGAATATGAGATGGGTAGCAGACGAGGAGACAGGAGGCAGGATAATCCAAACAGTTAAAGTCAAAACAACACAATGACAAACAAAGCTAACCACTGACAATCAATGAATGACAAAGACACAGACTAACAGATGAAACTTATATGGGAAGTAATTAGTGACAAACGAGGGACTGGACGTGAACACTGAGGTGACATCACAGGGGGGTGTGGACAATGACGTAGTGAAAACACGTGGAGGACGAACCCAAGCATGAATGGCAGGGAGAGGAGTCTAGGCCCTGGACGGTGCTGACAGTAGCAGCTCAGTAAAGTGTCTTCTCACATGCATACATCTGGCTCTGTAGAGTTTAAATACTGTGTTCTCTGATTCTTTGATGAAATTATCATAATACGTTGCTTTATAATACTCCATCAATTCTCACATGCACAGTATCGATTTTTTAATTAATAGTTTACATGTAAAGATTACTGCCAGACAATATTTCATTTGTGCATAGCAGTACTGTAATCTGTCTTCAGCCAATAGACTCTTCCACTTTAACATAAACAAGGAGCAAAAGAATAACAGTTTTCCTAAATTTAGATGTAAAAATGATAAGGCCTTGCTAACAGTGTTGAAGTATGTTGTAATTTACTGAAACGTAACCCCTGTATGATGATACATGTCATATCACCAGGTTATTACACAGCCCTAGATTCTCCTCATGTTTGGTGCGTTTTTCCCTCAGATGTGGGTGGGGGAGAAATGTATGCTGTGTTTTTCTCTGCACCATCTTTGTACACTTACTAGTAGGGCTGCGAATCTTTGGGAATCGAGAGCGAATCGATCCAGAATCGATTATTGGGGTCAGGAATCGATTTTTTTCTGCCTCTTTCAAATACAAACAAAATACTTTACTTTACCGTTGCAATCTCTGCAAATCGCAAGAGTCACGTCCAGCCCTTTCTTACCCGGCCGGGTTGACGGTAAAATCCAAACTGTTTCCAAATGGTTGCTTTCAAAGACCACGGCTTGGCTTGCATGCCTGTACATAGCCGACGCTGCTTCCTTGTCTTGCCTATCATTATGGTGACTGAAAAGGCACATCCGCACCCGCAAAAAAAAAATCGATTTTTTGAAAACGAGAATCAATTCTGAATCGTTCAATGTTAGAAACGCGATTCGAGCTCAAAGCGATTTTTTCCTGCACCCCTACTTACTAGTGCATCTCCAAAAAGTTGATTATCATGAAAAAGTTCATTTGTGTTCATAATTTAATTCAAAAGCTGTCATATATTTTATATTCGTTGCATATAAAGTGAGATATTAAGGCAACAGTTGTTTTAATGTTGAATAATAATTTACTCAAAAACTT
Organism: Crenuchus spilurus; assembly: GCA_036984385.1. Taxonomy (NCBI): domain Eukaryota; kingdom Metazoa; phylum Chordata; class Actinopteri; order Characiformes; family Crenuchidae; genus Crenuchus; species Crenuchus spilurus. The sequence continues at coordinate 2,510 of BRDA01072729.1, read as the reverse complement.
GAACTATTCTAATAATCTGAGATTCTGCATTTCTCATTCTCATTTATAAGCCATACTGATCAACAGTAAAACAGAAAAGGATTGAAAAATGACATTTTATGTGTAATAAATATACAATGTGACAGATTTTCTTTTAAGTTGAATTATGAACTTATTTTGATGTGGCACTATAAAATGTCATAGTGAACAGGAATCATATAACATCACATAAAATATATGTATTTGTGATTAGAAATCAAAATTGTGTAAGTGTTCAGTTCTGTGAAATGCTTTTGAAAGTGTAAGAAGGTCACAGTATGAGACATTTACTATATATTGAATCTCTGGAGCATGCACTCCCTCAGACATTTTCATTGGATGTGTTTGTACAGTATGAGAGAGAGAGAGAGAGAGAGAGAGAGAGAGAGAGAGAGAGAGAGAGAGAGAGAGAGAGAGAGAGAGAGAGAGAGAGAGAGAGAGAGAGAGAAAGAGAGAGAGAGACAGAGAGAGAGAGACAAAGAGAGAGAGACAGAACGAGTGAGTTAGAGAGCGGGGGAGCAGAGGGGAAGTTGATCATCCCTGTAAGCCTGGCTTTTGTACTGCTCTTTCAGAATTGAAATGTTCAACAAGCAGACAATCCATCTCTGCTGTCACACACACACGATACCATCAGTTCCTACAGATGTGTTGACTATGTCTGTAGTAAGCTACATCCAGAAGCCATGTTCTTCCCTTTTCACCATGTGTTTTAAAGTGATCCTATACTAAAGTTCAGAACCAAGCTTTATATTACCTTTAACTTATTTGATAAACAAATATTTTCTCACAGTTTAGTGCTTATAAACTCCAGGAATTATAGCATTTTATGATATTTTTTCAATTGCTTAAAAGGTTGAAACTGATATTTTAATTTCATTGGGGGGCATTTTCATTGGCGGTTATCATTAATTTTGTTCCGTAATGCAATTTTCTCACTTTTCTACCATTAACACTGAGGTCAATGTTATGTGCACTTGAGTCACTTCATTTGAATTTTCTACTAGACTGTAATGAGTTTCCATTATGCCAGTACAAACTGTTTGCTAAACACCAAATTTCCTGGATATATTATTTTGGGTTAGGGTTAACAATTTTCACTGGTGAATCACCGCTGACATTTAGTTTAGTCTAAGATTAGGTTTAATTTATGTCTGGAAGATAGGCTTTAGAGGGCTCAAAGCAGATATGTTATTAAGTACATGATAATATAAATGGCAGGACTATTAATACAAACAGAAAAATGTCTATCGTTCATAAAATAAGGCTTGATTTAATTAAGTTATCCAGTGATTAGAAAGTCTGATTTGCTGCACTTTTAAGACATTTTTCAAATACTAGTTTATTTTATTCTTGTATTTTATGTTTTTGTTTTTACTTTGCAGTTCCATTCAATCACTGTGATCTGACCATAGTGATTGGATTTGCATCCAATCAATACACAGTTCTTTTACACAGGCTAATTTCTACATCCAGTTCCCTCTGAAATACTGGTATTTTTAGTGCTAGTATGGCACCAGTGCAGAGTAGGTGCCCTGTCACCTACCTTTTACCTTTTACAAAGTAGAATCCATCAGACGTGCTCATTGTGCCCTTAACAGCATGACAGTTCAGGCAGCATTAAGGCTGTGCTTGATATTTGGTCAGCATTAAGTCTTCCGACAGTGTACTCAAAGTTCTCCATGTTCAGAAAAAGCACTTAGGGCATTCTTCACTGCTGCACAATGAGCTGCAGGCAGCACTCCTAACTCTTATTTCACCAGCATCTAACAAAAAGAGGCATCACTAAAGACTTCCTACTTAAAGTCAGGTTTTAAGTCTAAATCTTACTTATCTTGTTCAGAGATACATGTTCAATCTTATTTATAGAATTTCCCACTCAGCTCAGATGTAGTGGATTAGACAAGACATGGTTGGAGAGCAAAATTTTTTTGGTTCAGGAAAAACTAAAAATACCAGTAAACACTAGAACACATTTGTCACATAAATTACTGAGTACAGTGGAACCTCGACTTTTGTTTGCCTTGGTTATCATAAACTCTGGTTATTGACAACTTATCCCAGTTATCCCAGTCCCAGTTATCGTTCATCTGAATGTAAACCCGTGTGAGTGATGTTAAATGTTATCCATTTCATTATTCTAGTAAAACAATAGTTTATCTCTATAAAATTTATTTTTGTTAATACAAACCGGATTCCAAAAAAGTTGGGACACTAAACAAATTGTGAATAAAAACTGAATGCAATGATGTGGAGATGGCAAATGTCAATAATTTATTCGTAATAGAACATAGATGACAGATCAAACGTTTAATCTGAGTAAATGTAACATTTTAAAGGAGAAATGTGTTGATTAAAAATTTCATAGTGTCAACAAATCCCAAAAAAGTTGGGACAAGCAGCAATAAATGGCTGGAAAAAGGAAATTGAGCATATAACGAACAGCTGGAAGACCAATTAACACTAATTAGGTCAATTGACAACATGATTGGGTA
>BRDA01072727.1:0-11557 GCA_036984385.1 Crenuchus spilurus | reverse complement strand
AAGGGGGAAGTAAAGTGATTCAGAAAAGGGGGAAGTAAAGTGATTCAGAAGAGGGGAAAGTGAAGTGATTCAGAAAAGTGGGAAGTGAAGTGATTCAGAAGAGGGGGAAGTGAAGTGATTCAGAAAAGGGGGAAGTAAAGTGATTCAGAAAAGGGGGAAATGAAGTGATTCAAAAGGGGGGGAAGTAAAGTGATTCAGAAAAGAGGGAAGTAAAGTGATTCAAAAGGGGGGGAACAATTCAGAAGAGGGGGAAGTAAAGTGATTCAGAAAAGGGGGAAGTAAAGTGATTCAAAAGGGGGGGAAATGAATCGAAGAAGAGAAAGAGGAAGCAACTCAGAAGAAAGAGAAATGAAAGGATTCAGATGAAACGGAAATTAAGAGATTCAGGAAAAAGTAAAGTGGAAACGATTCAGAAGAGGGGAAGTTGAAATGATTCAGAAAAGTAAGAAATGAAATGATTCAGAAGAGGGGGAAGTTGCTAAAGAGAGAGAAAGGAAGAAAGAAAGTGCGCTGCTGACTCAAGCAGTCAGTCGCCCCAGAGCAGTGCTGGTAATTCCAGCGTTTTATTAGCTTTATCTGTCCGGTCGATATGGAAATCTTGTGTTAAAATGTGTTGCATCTCGCTCTTTATCCGCACGCAAACAGGCCGGGCGCTCACGCTCGGCTGACCGAGCCTGCCAGAAAGTGCTGGTGATAAGGCTGCTTTTCTCACACAGTATTTCAGAGCAGACAGAGAGCCAATTAAAGGGAGGGCAGTCAGTTCCTCACAGGGACGAGGGAAAACACAGCCTCGGAGGAACTGCAGACTGCTGATACAGACCAATCACAGACATAAATAGCAGGGCAATAGGCACAGGAAGCTGCTGCTGTGGCATGACAAAGGACCACCCTAACTCCATTTAGCAAGGACAAACTTTAAACTCCCAGCATTCCTTATTACAGCCATAATGGCCTTTAAACAGACAATCCAAACACTCAAAGAGGACAAGTGTGAACCAAACTGGATGGGATTCGTTCCTATAGCTCCTAGCTAGTCGATTCCCACAGCTGCACACAAAGGTAAGCACTGTGTTTATGCGTCACATCTGGAGGTGTTTAACAACAGTCATGAACGTTCTGTAGGAATTTCCCTTTTTCTTATGCTGGAGAGTTTTCTGGACAAACATTTGGTAAAAGTTCAACCACATGTGAAAATCACTAGCCGAGGAAATATGCCTTTTATAACTGGACAATTACACAAATGTCTAATTGGATAATTTTGTAATGAGAATAGGGGTGGTACTAGGCCTGGGTGAAAGGGCTAAAGGCCTTAGTGCGTAATTTCAATAACAACAACTTTTACAAAGGACTCCCCTTGGAATGAGGTCACATTAAAAAAGACACAGGTGTCAACATTTCAGGCCAAACACACCCATGTGAGAGAGTAGGGATGAAAGATCTTTTTTTTCATAGAAATTGATTTGAATCGATACAATTTTCAATCTAACCAACCAAACCAACCAGCCAACCATACAGCCAATTCAATCAACCAAACCAACAATCCATCCAATCAACCAACCAACCAACCAACCATACAGCCATCCAATCAACCAAACCATCCAACTAACCAACCAACCATCCATCCATCCAAACAAACCAACAAACCATCCAACTAATCAACCAACCAACCAACCATCCATCCAAAGAAACCAACAATCCATCCAACCAACCATCCATCCATCCAATCAACCAAACCAATCATGAGTTCAACCAACCAACCAACCAACCATCCATCCATCCAAAGAAACCAACAATCCATCCAACCAACCATCCATCCAATCAACCAAACCAATCATGAGTTCAACCAACCAACCAACCAACCATCCATCCATCCATCCAAAGAAACCAACAAACCATCCAACAATCCAACCAACCATTCATCCATCCAATCAACCAAACCAAACATGAGTTCAACCAACCAACCATCCATCCAGCCATCTAATCAACCAAACCAAATATCCATTCGACTAACCAACCACCCATCCCTCCATCCAACCAAACCATCCATCCATCTATCTATCCATTCAACCAACCAACTAACCAATCACCCATTCCCCATCCAACCAAACCATCCATCCATCTATCCAATCAACCAAAACCAACCATCCACCCAACCACCCAACTAACCATCCATCGATCCATTCATCTATCCAACCAACAACCCAGCCAACCATCCATCTATCCATCCAACCATTCATGAAAATGATGGATGAAACTGGATATTTAGACATGTTACCCAGTCTCATCTACTGTTTTTGCTTACTATGTAGTACGTTTGTAAGTGATTTGGGACACAGCTTATGTTCATCACTAGCAGATGAAGTTTTACCCAACATTATGTTGATGGTGCAGATCTATAAAAGCTGAAGACACTGCAACATCTGTCCACCACAGTCTGACACTTAAAAATGTGCCTTAAATGTGCCACAAGGCTGAAGTTGCCACGCTTACAGTATGTTTATAACAGTCTGCAAACAGTGAAAAGCTACATTTATACATGCTCTATAAATCTTTCTTATTTGAGTCGCATTTGTATCATTATAACTGCAAATTGATTCAAGGTACCTTGCCTGCCGTTTGGCATAGAGGGCTCAACCATAAAACTAACAGAGTTTACCTCACCAAAGATTTATAGAGAATATGTTTATTTTCCTCCCAGACTTGTATTTGTGTTATGGTGCTTTCTTCACTTTGTGTAAATCTATAAAAGCTCAAACAAAGTCAGCATTAGCTCATCCAGCCTGGTTCTCCTTGGTAGAGGCGTCAGTATGGCAATGCTGATTCAGCAAAGGTTAATAGCACTTTAATCAAGACTGGATGTCTGCAAATGAGCTTTCAGCTCCGCAGCACAGGGCAGAATCTGAATGCACATGATAAGTGCGCGTATAATGAACGCTAATTATGTGTATGGCTGAATGTGTTTTTTATAATAGCAGGAGCCAACGCTTTATGAAGTACAGTACAGATAGCAAAATGCACAGTGTTCAGTTCCTGACTACTCATTGGTTTGTGGATTTTTCACAAACAATTCAATGCAGCACAACATTACAATGCTGTGTAGTCAGAGCTGGGGTTTCTCATCAATAATACAATATGCACATGACTGGCAAATCAATGCACTACTGAAATAATCATATTTAGTGCAACGTCTTACAGGGAAAATGATGCAAACACAATGCAGTAGTTGTTTTGTACAAGCTAATTCACTACTTGTTGACATTTTTATGAAGAGGACGGCCTGATTTACACGGTCACCTTAAATGTACATCAAAATAAAATATAACGTAAAAAAGTTTATTTAAATTGAATTTTTAAAAAATAAACTGCTATATTGTATATTCATTACACACAAAGTAACATTTTTAAAGCTCTTTCTGTTTTAATGTTGATCAGTGAGACTTTTAGCTGATGAAGATCAGAATCTCAGCTGATTAGAATATGAAGAGTTTGAGTAAAAGACTATAAACAGTATAAACAGTGAATCTCTCAGAGCTACAACTGTCACATTCACTAATATCAACACTCCTGAACCAGAGAGCACATCAGAAGTGTCTTACCTGGACTGAGCAGAACCAGAACTGGACTGTTAGTCAGTACAAAGTCCTCTTTTCAGATGAAAGTCAGGTTTGTGTTTCATTAGTAAATCAGCTGCTAGAGTCTGAGAGACACACAGTCAGAGCTGTCTGAAGTCCAGTGTGAAGTGTCTGAAGTCCAGTGTGAAGTGTCTGAAGTCCAGTGTGACGCGTCTGCAGTCCAGTGTGACGCGTCTGCAGTCCAGTGTGAAGTGTCTGCAGTCCAGTGTGACGCGTCCGCAGTCCAGTGTGACGCGTCCGCAGTCCAGTGTGACGCGTCCGCAGTCCAGTGTGACGCGTCCGCAGTCCAGTGTGACGCGTCCGCAGTCCAGTGTGACGCGTCCGCAGTCCAGTGTGACGCGTCTGCAGTCCAGTGTGAAGTGTCTGCAGTCTGTGATGCTTTGAGGTGTCATGTCATCTGCTGCTGTTGGTCCACAAAGTCAACACAGCATCTACCAGGAGAGTTTAGAGCACTTCATGCTTCCATCTGCTGATGAGCTTTATGGAGATGCTGATGTTGTTTTCCAGCAGCTGCTCAGTGTCAACAACTACTGACCATCATATTACTGTGACTGACTAACTCAACTCATGAGCTGTAAGTAACACTGATACACAGTAAAACAATAAAAGTCACAGCTTGACAAAAATGACTTGAAATGTGACTTTACATGTAATGAACATCTCCATCATCATATTAGACACAAGGCCAAACATCTGACATTTGTCAGATGATAAAGCTACAAAATGGCCCATATGTCTTTAAGTTCCTAGACTTAGAAGAAACAGCCCAAAAGGACCTTTAGCAACACGATTTTTAACATCTCTGCCTACTGGGCACTACTACAAAGAGTCTTCACCATATGACTGAAGAATGTCCAGCCAACCCATCGCCTTTACCGACAAGATCACAACAAAGCACACAGGACATGATGAAGTGCTACTGGACCATTACATGTAAAGAAATGTCTGTGTGGTTCTAAAGCATCCAGTTTCAGAGCATCTGTACTTGGAAGAAAAGAGATGACCTTCTGGAGTTTAAGGTGTCACCTGAACAAATTTTATTTGGTACAAAATTTGACAACGCTGCTAAATGTCTGGTGCTTGAGAGGATAAGGCTGTCTCAGAGTCCCCAAAGCTCCCACTTTTATCACTTCATCACCACAACTGTTACAGTTGATGGAAAGTCAGTCATAAAACCCTGCAGAAACTAGCCAGCATTTTAAAACCCTGTGACCGAGACCAGGCCTAAAACCCATTTCTACTGATACATATAAGTCTTGTTTAGCATGTAGGCATCAAGTGGACGCATATGCTCTCACACATCCCCACTCAAACATGTGTCCTTGGATTCAAATTCAGTTTTACAGTTGGGAAGGTAGGTGTGTGACACATCAAACTGGTAGAAAATGTCTCCAGAAAAACAGTGAATATAACTGTAATCATGCTCATGTTAAAACTGATTTTATGTGCCTACAGAATGTGTTGAATATTGAATGCTGCCATCTGGATTCAATGATTTGCATATGGACAGGTTTCTACCCTCCCCTACAGTTTTTGTGTAAAACTGGATAACCATTTTATTATATATATATATATATATATATATACAGTGGTAACCCTACTTACAAGTTTAATCCATGCAGGAGCTGAGCTCGTTAGCTGGTTAGCTCGTTAGCTGGATGCATTTTCCCCATAAGAATACATGTAAAACTGATTAATCCATGTCAGCCGGCCAACATACAGTATACTTTAATATGCTAAATAATGTGTTTTTAAAAAAATAAACGAGACGACGATGACGCTCATGTAGGCTGGCCGCTAATGAGAGGGAGACCAACGGCGCTCGTGTAGGCTGGCAGCTGCATGGTTACACTTATCATATGAAAAGTAAAAGTAAAATGTATCTAACTTTCTTGTTCACTACCTTTTGCTAACTTAGCGTCGCTTTCAACAGGCACTTTCACTTTGTATTGACTGACCTCTTCTTCTAAGACCGCAGCGCCCCTAGCGGTTTGGCATACTTGAAGAAATGTACGCTACTCGTTACCTGGAACAAAAATATTCTGAGATCTTGACTCGTTACCTGGAATACTCGTTAGTAGGGACGCTCGTAAGTAGAGTTACCACTGTAGAAGTAAAAGTAAAACCATAATCACGTTCCGTGGTTGCTATTTTAAACCATTTAATGATGTACTGGTCAATGAATTAATGAACCTGGTGACCTGAGTTCAGATTCCAGCAGAACCAACAAAACATTTTCTGCACTACTTTGGGCAGCAGTGGGCCTGATGTTAGGAAAGGTGTCAAAAGTATTGACATTCATGACTCAGGTAGAAGTATAGATACTAGCGTTTAAAAAGACTTTTATAGAAGCTGAAGCATCAACTTAAGCTTTTTACTCAAGTAAAAGTACAAAAGTTCTGGTTTCAGAATTACTTAAAGTATAAAAGTAAAAGTAATGTAAGGAAAACAAAAGCCCAAACTTAGTCTGTGCCACAGGGGCATATAGTGCACTACCCCACCCCCCACCCCCAAAATAATTTTTTTTTTTAAAGCCGTAATGACTATAATGTTATATTAAAATGGTAATGTTGAATTTTTTGGGATGTACTGGCTTCCTGTTTGAGCTGCATATCTGACTTTTAAAAATGAAAACATTTTAGTCATTTCAAATATATTAGTGACCATATATGTGTAGTACTGAGCTTACTGGAGAGTGACAAGACACGTGACGTGCAGGTGTGATGGATCTCTTACCAATAGGGTATCAGAATAGTATGTTTATACTTAACATCCAACCACAGTCACATTCACTCTTTCTGGATGGTTCAGTTTATCTGGATGTTTTATGAATGATGACAAACTGAAATGAAATATGTATAAATAACGAGGCTGTTTTTAAAATGTAAGGAGTAGAAAGTACCGATAACTGCATGAAAATGTAAGTAAGTAGAAGTAAAAAGTCAGAAAATAATTACTCCAGTAAAGTACAGATAACCAACATTTCTACTTCAGTATAGTAACAGAGTATTTGTACTTCATTACTTGACACCTCTGGATGTTAGGGAACCAGTGACTAGAAGGTTGCCGGTTCAACCCACTGAACCAACAGGACTCCACTGACCAAGTCACCTAACCTCCAACTGCTCAATAATAGGGCTACCCACCACTCTGGGCAAGTGCTCACTGCCCCGTAGTGTGTATGTTCACGACTGTGTTTCACTCATGGTCAAACACAGAGGTCAGCTTCCTCAAGCACATTGGTCAATGTGTCACTTTCACTTTATCACGGCAGCAGATCACAAATAGTAATGAGCACAGATCATAGCATATTCATATCTTTTCTCTGTAGCTGAGCTTTGTTCCTGATTGTCCTTCACCCTCAATGAGCCCGGACAGAGAAAGACAACAGTCGGCCATTGTGAACATCATCATCATCATCATCATCATCTCTCCTAGTCTTTAACACTCCTTCCTAAACCCTTTCACCTGGCTTTATTCCCCACAGCGAGTGACTCTGATGAAAAATGTGGCGGTCTCCCCCCATCCCGTGGAGCCACAGTGAAATATTTATGTAGTGTTTTGTCTGGCGCCGGCCTTGCAGGCTTTTGGGCCGTTTTCAGTTTAAAGAAGATACAGACTGGCCAGGCTCTAAAGAGAGGAGATCACTAGGCAGCTCCGTTAAAAGACATGCAGGTCTGGACACTGCAGAGACGTTTTATACAAACTACTGTATGTACAGTATACATCAAGGAGGTAGTCACAGAGAATGTGATGCATTATCCAATTTGTACATAATATGTTCAACATTACGACTGCACTGAAAGCCTGCAAAACAGCTCAGACTGGCTCCTGTAGTCCTCGCCTGAAAGCTGCACTGAAAGGATCCATACATCACACTTTGTGCTGCTGTATCTGAGGAAACTGCTCCATTTGGGTGAAAAATATGTCAACACTGCTTTGTGATTCTAAGCATGCTCACTACAGCACCACCTTTCCACAGACACACAACGTTACACACTGTGTCACAATCAAAGTGAAAGCACAAAACGTGTGTGAATACAACTCAATTTACAAACCATAACAAAGTTCTCCAAATCACCTTCAAAGTCCTCAGGAGAGGAACACAAACTAACCAAAATCATACAGGAGACCTCCTGATCATCTCAGCCGTGTCTCCTAGACAAGAATGACATCTGACGGAAACACAAAGATAAGTGAACTGACCAGAGTGGAAGAGTTTTGTGCACATTTCTATCAGACAGTAATCCACATGAAAGAGCAATTCAGAAACACTACATCTCCTTTATGTCTCAGTCGTTTCTCTACGAGAATGAAAACTCAAAAGAAAAAAGACTTCACTGATCACACGGCTCTCTCATTGGCATCTCTTGTGCACAGATGTTTACTAAAGACAGGAATTTCAACATGACCTCCACCACTAAAAATATCTCGTCTCCTTTTGTCTCAGGCCATTCCTAAAACTTTAGACAACATTTTGAATCAAATCAGCTACAATGGATGGATTTATGGATGGATGGATGGTTGGGTGGATGGATGAATTTATGGATGAATGGATGGATTTATGGATGGATGGATGGATTTATGGATGGATGGATGGATTTATGGATGGATGGTTGGATGAATTTATGGATGGATGGTTTTATGGAAAGATGGATTTATGGATGGTTGGATGAATTAATGGATTTATGGATGATGGATGGATGGTTTTATGGGTGGATGGATTTATGGATGATGGATGGATGGTTTTATGGATGGATGGATGAATGGATTTATGGATGGATGGATGAATGGATGGACGGATGAATGGATTTATGGATGGATGGATGAATGGATGGACGGATGAATGGTTTTATGGATGGATGGATGAATTTATGGATGGATGGATTTATGGATGGTTGGATGAATGGATTTATGGATGGTTGGATGAATTAATGGATTTATGGATGATGGATGGATGGTTTTATGGGTGGATGGATGAATGGATTTATGGATGGTTGGATGAATTAATGGATTTATGGATGATGGATGGATGGTTTTATGGGTGGATGGATGAATTCATGGATGGATGGATGGATTTATGGATGGATTTATGGATGGATGGATGGAAAATGTATCAAAATTCTCAGGAATCTATTGGTGAATGAGGCCCAATATTTAAGCATGTCTTGATTCACCATCGCAGATTCTTGTCTCTCAAAACGAGTTGTAACACATTAAGTCTGGTTCTATAAAGAATTCTCAGAATGAAACCCTCTCACATCACTGTTGTACATCACGACTAGTTTACTTACAAAGACAATGTTGAGACTGAAAGTAACTCAATAATATCATCATGAAAAATCTCAAATATAGTAAGAATACTGTTTATTCAGTCCTGGTCCTAAAGAACCACTGGACCGCCCAGCTGTGTGTTTGCTCAACACTCACCATCCACTCTATTAGAAACACCTACCATGTACTTCTTTTAACTGGCCATTTTATTACCTCCTTTATAGCTCAGTTACAGCCTGTAAATCAACTATTGCTGCACAATTTATCAACACCCTCTACCTCATTTATCGTAAGTCAGCTCCTGAGCACAGAACCACTGCTGTCCTGATATTACAGAGTGGTGGACCACTTACACAAGACTTTTACACACATCAGTGTCACTGCTAGACTGAAGGTTGACCAGCTACCCAAAGATATCTAGACCAGGGGTGTCAAACTCCAGTCCTGGAGGGCTGGTGTACAGCCCAGTTTGGTGATTTCTCCGCTCTGTCACTACCATTAAACCTGATAATTACTGCTGAGTGAATCAGACGTCTTTTATTAGGAAGATTACCAAACTGTGTGGGAATCTGACACTCCATGACTGCAGTTTGACAGCCCTGCTCTAGACTGATCATTATTTGAGGTCTACAGGATGACTAACTCAAACTGCACCAATGGTCTACTAGTGATTAACTGGATTTTTCAATAGCTGATGCCAATACTCTGAAAACAAGGCCAATAGCCAATATATAAAGTCAAAATCATGTTTGTATCTGAGAAAATACAAATACAAAGACATGAAACAATTATTCAGATGAAAGAATAGTTGATCAGTCCTTCATCTGCCAACAGAGTGGTGAAATCGACATTAGCAAGAGCTCTATCAATGTTCTACAGCAGCCACACTTAACCCCACCAAATCAACTCTGGCTCTTAAACTGGTTCCATTCAGGAACGCCGGTCCTGTCCGGCGAACCAGTTTGTATATACACCAGGTTTGATCAGAACCAAGGACGCATCATCAATGTAAGGCAATGCAAAATTCACAACAGAATTACACAGTAAGGAAAAGTAAATAGTCCCTGGTGCTGCTTTCCAGTGTCTCTGAGCCTCTAATGCTTGCAGCAAACCCCAGATTTGTTTCTCATGTTTATAGTTCTTCAGCATGTACCATGTCTCACTGTTGCTTCCGTACCGCGGGGGACATTCGCTGGGCTAAGCTCTTGATATCTTTACATTCTAGGGACATCACTGAACTCTACACAAAGCCAAACTCACAGCAAAGGCTGTTTCTTCAGCAGATCACGGCACACTCAGAACTTCTCTGCAACATGACTCACCTACAGCCGTCATCACAGTTCACGCTGGACAAAATACTATTCTTTGGCTCCAAACCATTTTTTTCTTCTATACATTTTAATCACATTTTTCCCTCCAATGATGGAATGGCTAATCAACCCTCCCATTCGCTAGGGCTCTCCCAATCATTTGTAATGTCTGACACAGGCCTCCTCCAATGCATGTGAAGTCAGGCTCCGCCTCTTTTCCAACTGCTGCTGATACATCGTTGCTGGGTAACCAATGCACTTGGAGGAAAGCGCTGGATCCCCAGCTCTGATACATCAGCTAACAGACACCTGAGCCAGCGGACATTACTTAGTAGTGATGAGGAGAGAGCATCGTCAGTGGCAGATACCAGTGATCTACGGATAACATTAAAAGACCCAATCGAGCGGCCTAATCTGTCTATTACTAGAGTCGCCAGTGTAGTTGTGGCCTCATCAAGGGCTTCATGTAAGCCACAACATTGTACCAGTGACCTTGCCATAGATGTCCAAAACTTAATCTGGCTTATAAGTCTGGGGCAGAACGGCAGCAGTACTCACATCACTCCACCGTACTCAACACAGTGGGAGACCAGCTGGAGCTGGGTGACTGACAGCTCTGGGTGAGCCACTTTACACACCGTTACACACCATAAAGAGCAACGTGCCAGCAGAAACAAGACCTATTTCTAATAGAAACCTCTTTTGTTTCAACCTCAGAAGGAGACGCGTGCTAAAGAGGGTCGGGTGCCGGCGCTGGTATGTATGCATGTGCGCACAGAGCGAAAATCAAACTCCATTAAACATTTACAGATGAATTTACGATGGAGCCTCTCTTCTGTGACAGGAGAGGTGGAGGAGAGAAAGGCACTGATCCTGAAAAGCAAATTGAGCAAAAGATATATAGGGACAAGGGAGAGCATTCTATAAATGCCATGAGTGACAACAGCCCAGAGCGTTCCTCATTCTTCCTCATATAGGAGGAAAAAATATGACCTGTGAAATGAATGACCGAGTCTTAGGGCCTTGTACTCAGCATATTATTAATCATAAGCTTTGTGCTTCATCATGTTTCTAGCTACAATGAATTACCATGTAACTGCGCTGGCCCAAGCATGAAAGCACATATATATTATTCTTAATATTCTTAAAAGCATGTATGCATATTGGTGACCTAATGCAGAAATATGTGCCAATATCAGCAAAGGGACTACAAGACGAAAATCTATGCAAAGTCAATAGAAAACCACACAATAAGCAACAGGTTTAGTATGTTTCTTTTACACAGTCATTCTGTAAATGACAGTAATTAACTAGCAGCATTTTACCAATTTTACAGTAACA
>BRDA01072725.1:10623-24695 GCA_036984385.1 Crenuchus spilurus | reverse complement strand
GGAGAGTGCAGAAGAGGACGTTATTCGGAACACGGACTGGGGTACTCTGCAGATTGGAATAGGAATGCCCTGATATCGGAAATTAAAGAAGTCAGGCCAGCTGTCCGAGCCCCCAGAAGCTGCCTGAGGATTATACGATGGGCAGAGCTGATGGATCTCAGACTGTATAAACTTTGGTTTGGATAACAGCTTGGAGGAAAAGTCTCAGCTCTGCAAAGGTTTGGATTCTTGAGGAACTAATGAATGACTTTAAAGTAACCACCATAAATTTTGGGGTTATTTGCAGAAAATTTGTGTCTGATCTCTCTTTTCGGCTCCCTACCTCAGCATCTATTTTGACTGCCGCCATATCTCCCCAAGGACGTTGCTATGGTTGCTATGAGCCTTTGTCCTCCCCAGCGTTCCTGAAGATAAGGGCTGTTTTTGTCTGGGCGCCAGGACAGGGCACTCAGCTTTTCAGCCCCCCCACTGCCCCAAACTCTCCAAAACGCCTTTCACATGCTTATCCCCATGCATGAAGCATACGGATCTGTGGAAGTGCTGTAATGGCTGCTGTGCCGAAAGGCCCCGGATGGCCGATGCTGGAGCTGGACTTTCTCTATCTCCTTACCCACCCCCCCATCCTCCCTCGCAATGACTTGGCTATATTTGTGTGTATTTGTGCTTATGTTAAAAAAGGTGTTTTTTCACTTCTCAAACTGCCCCAATTACAATGGGACAGTCTGGGAGGATGTTTTTTTATCTCCTATGTTTCCCAATGTTAATGCTGTTATTTTCAATCTTATGCAATTTCGTTGTACTTGTTGCAATGACAATAAACCATACTTTACCTTACAACCTAATACTTAGCTATAAAGTAAGACTAGCTAGGATGCTAATAAACCAGTTTAGCTGTGTTATGATTGTACATTGATAGCTGTATAAAATGAACAAAAGTAGACAAATACATCATTAACATGTCATGATGGTGACCAACCTACTGTTGTAGTACTTTAGTTCAGGACCAGTCTCAAGACCATAAACAAGAGGTCTCCTTCTCATCTGAGTCTCAACCTCATTCAGACTCCATGTTAGACACTCTCAGTCTTGGAGTGAGTTGGACTTTGAAATTGTTGTGAATTGTATCCACGCTACAAGAATCACTACTGACAGAAGAAACTTAGGTTAAGGCTTAACATACAAACATGATGGGGATGACTAATGCCTGACAACGATTACTTAAACGAGAGGGAAACATAACACATCCAGTTAGACATAAGACACAAAACCAAAGCTGTGGAATAAGGGACAGGTGGACATGATGACAACAAGGGTGACAGGAAGTAAACAAAGCATGTTGTGACACATAAACAAAGATCACGTAAACAATGGCACATGGAGATGGAGATATATAGAGCTATCACAGGAGGTTCACGTATCCATTCAAACAGAATAAATCAGTCATTTCTTTACACCAAATCTGCACTCTGATTGGCTAACAGGGTTACTGCTTTTCTCACTCAGTATCAAATCAATCAACACGTTTGAGTTTTTTATAGTCTGATATTAATATTGTGCATTCTTTCCTGCAGAAATATTGTTTTCAGATTTAATAAAAAATGGATAGAATGCATGTTATTAGTTATATTCAGTTGATTTTATGTGGTGATTTCTGATGAAGGGACATAGAATCATAACCAGCATTTTCTTTTAAAAGTTACCTTGCTTTAGTTTAGTATACTATAACATTATAATAAATAAAATATTTTTATTTTTTCAGAATGTATGATGAAAAAGTATTATATATATATATATATATATATATATATATATATATATATATATATATATATATATATATATATATATATTTATTTATTTATTTTTTCTTTCTTCTTTTTATTCATATACGATTTAAATATATATAGTTTCAAAGTTGTCTTGGTCACAGTTGCTCCCAGTCTTGATTTGGACTTGACTCTTAACCCTTTAACATTCTGCTCAACCATTTGGTAGAGCACATTTGAGTAACTATATCTTATTGAAGAAGGTGTTTAACTTAACACAATATGTGCCATCTCTACCAATCAGTAGAGGTAAACAGGCTAAAAAACATCCAATAAAGATCACTAGAAATGCAACATTTTCTTGTCTGAATGTAAACCTGCAGGCTCAATGCCAAACCACAAGTAATAAACTGGATCAGATAACAAAAAAACCATCAGTGCTGTAGCACCACCACACATATGAGTGTGAAGTTTAAAACGTGAACAAAATGTGCATTTTATTGTTTTTGTATTTATTTGTATTGTTGTGTAAATGTGTAAATGTAAATTTAAAAAAAGAAAACATTGTTTTTATTACTTCCCCCACCCATCCCCCATCCCACACCAAAAAAAATAAAATAATAATTTTCTTTTTTCTTGGTGAGGATGTTAAAATGTGAAAGTCTTGGTCTTGTCTCAGACTCGGCTGTAGCAGTCTTGACTACGGCACTATGGCCTACCAACCAAAGTCCTCAGACCAGAATCAAAAAGACAATGATATGAAGTAAGAGGCAAAGGTTGTCATCATGAATCTAGCTCCCTGGAACATTGGATCCATTTCTGATTAAACAGTAAAAGTGATGTCACATTGAATCAGATCTTCGACTCCAAAACTGACCAGCGAGGTGACTTGGAGTGAAAGCTTCTACGCTGCACCTGGAGATTTTGAGGCTCCAGGATTGCAATGTTGGCTGGAAGAGCTCTTGAAAGAGTGGACCTTCTATTCTTCTCCAGAGGCCATGAAGGAAATGAGTCACAATTGAGTATGTCCCTTTAATTCAGACATCAGGGATCCTGGCACTGGACCAGCCACTGTGTGATTAACCCAATCTGCCTCAAGGGGGCAGACTTGATTAAGCCATGATTGTAGGAAACAAGAGCCTGCCAAGTAGACATTATGACCTCTGCTTGTGCCTCTGTTTAAGACAGCTTTATAAACAGCATGAAGGAGCAGACTCTGGGACATTCCTAGAGACTGTGGGTTTATCCACCATAGTATTCAACATTGAACTGTCTGAAGAGAGATTTGACTGCGATGGTTTAGTCAAACACTATTTTCCCCTCATTACAAACATAGCTAATTAGCCAAGATATGGATATAATGGAAGTTTTTATCCATGGAAACGTGCATGATATACTGTTAAATGATGTTGATATCTGCATATAAACTTTAGCAAAAGTCAACTGGAAGCTGGAATTTTGACCCTCAAAATATTTTAATATTGTGAAAAAGATAATTGTTCATAATTTAATTCAAAAAGGTAAACTGCCATATATTTTATATCCATTACATGTAAAATGATATTTATTGTTTTAGTGTTGATCTTACTTTTTTATCACATTTTTTTCACAGTATTAAAATTTTGGTGATGCAAAATACAGTATGAGATTTTAGCAAGTGAAACCATCTCAAATTGACTCTAAATAACTAACATTTCACATTTTGTGAATGTTGTAAGCTCATGAGATCATATAAATGGATTTTTGTAAAATATGTATGTCCTTTTTAGTAACACTGTGGGTGGTTTTACTTAATAAAGTTATTCAACTAAAATGTATAATTGTAAGCTAATTAAGTATATAATATGTGTACAGTATTCAGAAAATGATAAATTTTAGCTATTTAGATGAGATTTCACTCTTTTGTTAATTTATAGAGATGAACAGCAGTCATATGACATGAAACAAATGATTAAAAACTAAGTAATATGGTTTATGTAATGCTAACAGGTGGCTATAAGGTTCCATTATTCACTCTAAAATGTATGTTCAGCTACACTGTAAAAACAAACAAACAAAAGTTATTTTAGGGGCTCTTCAGATTGTTGCCCTAGCACCCTTGAAAGTGCCTCCACAAACTCCTTACAAGGCCCTTTGAAAACCCTCAATGTGCTTTGAAAACCCCTTTTTAAATATAATTTTAACCCAGTTTTCTCCCCAATGTCAGTAGTCAATCAACCCACCCATCCCCTAGGACTCTCCCAGTCACTTGTAATGTCTGATTCTAGGATGGTGAAGACTAGCACAGGTCTCCTCTGATGCATGTGAAGTCAGGCTCAGCTTCTTTTCCAGCTGCTGGACAGTCAACACGCTCAGAGGAAAGTGCAGGATCCCCAGCTCTGATACATCAGCTAACAGACACCTGAGTCAGCGCACATTACTTAGTAGAGATGGGGAGAGAGAGCAATCTACCCACCCAGGCCCCTCTCAGGCCCCAGCTACCTATCAAGAAAGTGTTTTCAAAGCTCCTTGAGGGACTTTTAAGCATCAGTGCAACATTCTGAAGAACGCCTAAAAGATCTTTCAGGAACATTTCATTTTTAGACTTTTAGCCTTGTGGCTTCAGTGCTCCTCCAGACTTCTGGACTTATAACTGAAAAACAACTCAACTCGTTTGCTTTTGTCTCAATGTTGTTGCTAGACAATTCTCCTTAATACTCCTTAATGGTCCTTTGGCTGGCACAGTGGTTTGGTGGTTAGCATGCTCGCCTCTCAGCACTGAGGTCTTGGGTTTGACTGCACATCTGGGTGAAGTTTCCTCTCTGGGTGAAGTTGTTCTCTCTGTGTCTGCGTGGGTTTCTTCCCACAGTCCAAACACATGGAGATCAGGTGAATTGGCTCTAAATGACCCTGGTATGTGTGAATGAGTGTGTATGAATGTATGTATATTTGCTCAGATATGGTTGGCACTCTGTCCTGGGTGATCTCCCTAGTGCTGGATGCAGTCCTCCAGGTGGACTATCGCTTCCAGTTGAGATGTTGTGTGTGAATGGCTGCTGCCTCTCACTGGTGTGTGTGGTTGAGTTCTAAGTGTTTAAATTGTAAAGCATCCTTGGGCTTTAGAAAGGTGCTATAGAAACATTCATCCATTCATTAAGGTGTAATTAAAGTTAGGAGCTTAAGAGGTTAATGGAACAAACAGAATATTGAACATACTGTAAAAAATAAGTAACTTTATTAAGTAAAATTATCTCACTTGTTGGCAGATGATTTGATTGATTTTAAAGAAACAAAACATACTGCCAATATATTGAGAATTTTTCTTAATTAAGTCACTTAAAACAAGTAAGAAATCTGTGATTATATGTTAAATTATCTTAAAATAAGTTTACCATGTTCTCAAAATGAGAAATATTAGACATTTTGATTTGCAAAGATGTCATTTTTTGCAGTGCATATGCACTGCAAATATTTGTAATCTAATATGTATCATATATGTAAATATCATATATGTAATCTAATCTCACATTTTTGGAAGTGTCTGAGCAGGACTGGCCTTGGGCATGTAGTGCTGTAGGCTAAGCATAAATACAAGGTGAGGTGAGAGAGG
Source organism: Crenuchus spilurus (assembly GCA_036984385.1). NCBI lineage: Eukaryota > Metazoa > Chordata > Actinopteri > Characiformes > Crenuchidae > Crenuchus > Crenuchus spilurus. The sequence goes on along the minus strand of BRDA01072725.1, from coordinate 19,340 downwards.
AAAAGCTGAGGTGTAAAGCAAACACTGCATGGTCCAGCAGACTGAAAGTGGGTCAAACTTGCTTCATCCCATAAAAACGTGCTGCACAGCGCACTGGGGCCAGACGTGGCCAGGCTGAGTATACATTCATTTTTGCTGAATAAGATCATGGAAAGAACATGCACACACATGTAGCACATCAACCAAAGCTTCCCCAGAGGTCGGCGAGATGTTACGACTGACCAGAGAACATCAGTTTTACTAGAGCACCTAGATGTGTTGTGGGTGATAATACATGATACATTGGTTTTACAGCACCCGTCCAGAGTGATTACAGACTACAGACTTACCCACTGGATAGTTTTTCAGCTCCTGCTGTGGGACGATGATGTCATGATGCTCTCTGAGGGACCAGGAGAAAGGGCTGAGACAGTTAGCCCACTGCAGTAGCATTACCACATTGTCCCAAGTCGTAATGCTAGGGCATTAACTAGGCGCAGAAATGCTGTGATGATGGAAACTTTGCTTGCTCATTTTCACTCCCTTTTTTTCTTGCTCATTTCCTTGCCCTGGAGTCTCATTTAGTCCCACTGCTTTCACTGGAAGTGAGAAATCACCTTAGCCCTGTCTCAGCCGTGTTACTTTTGATTGGACACTATTTTTCTAATTGTAATGATTTTCTTTGTGACAGCACACACTGTGTATGCATTTCTGTATTTGAGCAATAGAGGAGATTTAAGTCCAGGCCTGGGCCAAATCTGAGATGTTTTCCACATCCCAAAAGTCAACTTATCATTGTTAGATGGTGCTCCAGCAAACATTGTAGATGTATTCTTAAAGATTCAACATGGTTCTGCCGTTAAGCAACAGTTACTTTTGTAACATAAGATTAAGATGAACCAATTTGCCAACGTGATTTTCACACAACGGAATTTGACCTCCACATTTAACCCATTCATGTAGTCACACACATGGCTGTAAGAATTTGTGCCCAAAGCAGTGGGCATCCCTTATCCACCAGCACCCAGGGAGCAGTTAGGGGGTTAGGTGCCTTACTCAAGGGCACATCAGTCATGTCCTGTCTGGGGATAAAACCAGCAACCTTCTGGTCACAAGACCAGAGCCTTACCACTAGGCCATGGCTGCCCCCCATCCACATCTCACTGTTGAGCTCTGGGGGAAAAAGGTATTTGCTTTGAAAGGACAAATACTTGAAGGCAACACATAACCAAGATGTCTTATATCAACATTTTCCATGAACCGTTGACACTGAGACGGTAGGGGATCCCAAATGACTATTTATTTTTAGATGTATTTTAGTCCAGCAATGAGACAGTGATGTCCTAAATATTATAGAAGCTAGCTTTGAATCAAAGGGTCACCATCCCCTGAACAAAACATCTTACCCGCTACTGCTCCCCGGGTGCAGAGGGTTATTTGGCTGCCCATTGTTCTAGGCACATGTATGCATGTGTGCACAGTAAATATGTCAGTGTTAAATCAACACTGTTAGAGTTAAATTAACACTGAGGGTGTCAAAATGTTACTCTCTCAGTGTTAATTTATCTCTAATAGTGTTGATTTAACACTGGCAGATTTACTATGTGTGTTCACTGTATGTTGAGCACCTGTTTCCAAGTATCTTCCCATTCAGTTTTAACAGCAGCTTTTTTTTCTGAAAGATAATATAGTGTAGATTATTTTCTGTGCTTTCATTGACAAACTTTATTGTACTTATTACATAAAAACATTTAACAAAGGATGCCTGCAACACACTCAAAATCATATAATTTTTCATAATATCATCTGATTCTGATTCTGAAAAGATTCAGGGAGTCCGGGGAAATCTCGAGGCATCAATATCAAGTTTGAAAACTGCTGCTAAATGTGAATGAAACCCTCAGGTGGTATTTTTTAAGAAACTGTAATGATACTGTGATGGATAATAGCCGCATGGGCTCAGGAGCACTTTTGGAAAATCATTCTCACTTAACAGAGTCCACCACTGCATCAAGAAATGCACAACACAATCTAACATGTTCAGGAGCTAAATAGAACTAAAGAACCTGGAGAAACACCATCCCTGTGATAGGACCGGTACTGACCCAGTGACCGTCCACTACCTTTATTCAGGAAATGCTTTTCAGATTCTACTTTTGCTGTTTAATGGTGTAATTTCTTTGCATTGAAGGGAGAATTTTGTGCATGGGCAAATGACTCACTGCAGTGGAGAAACTGAAGAGACTCTGGTGCCAGCTGGCTCTTGGGACAGGAGGGAACCCAAGTACCTGCTAAGTTGATCAAAAGCAATAACCCTACCTCAAATTATAAGAAATTCTGGTTCAGCCATAAAACACTGGCCACTGAACAGGTTGATTGTCTTTCTAGCATGATGAACTACACAGAAATATGAAAAGCCTTCAGCATGGTTTTGAAAGATGTACACTAGCGTGATTAATCTCTTACTCTCTTTTATTCCAGCAAGCCATATTAAATGGATTTTTATTGAAAAGTTGGTCTTCACTCTTATTTATCAAAATATTTAATCAGATCTTGGCTCATTGTTAGCTTTGTTTTTGGCCATATAAGCAAGAATTATCAATGCTGACAACCCTGTTGTGATACTTTAGAATTTGAAGTATTGTTTTTTTCCATTCTAACCATTCCACAATTATCAGGCAAATCTGCATCAAAAGCCTGAAGCATTTTTCATTTGGAGGTAATTTCAAAATAGTAAAACTATTTTAATAATAATGTAAGATAAAGAAGTGCAACTGAGAAAGCATGAACCTGTCAACCTTATTTACAAGAAAAACCTCAACCAATACAAACAACATCTCCAGCAGTACAACTAAACCCCCAACCAATGCAAAACAAAACCCACTCAATAAAAGCAAATCCTAACCCAATACAAAAAAACCCATCCCAAACAACCAAAACCCCACCTAATACAAGAAAATCCCCATGCAATACACACCCAAACAAAGCACAGTCAGACCCTAACCAAAACAACCAAAACCTCCACCAGTACAACTAAAACCCTATCCAACACAACCAAAATCCCACCCAATACAACCAAAACCACATCCAAAACAACCAAAACCCCATTTAAAACAACCAAAACATCACCCAATACAAAAAAACCTATGCCAAACAACCAAAACCCAACCCAAACAGTCAGACCCCAACCAATACAACCAAAACCCCACCAGAAGCAACCAACACTGCACCCAATACAACCAAAACCCAAACAAATACAACAAAAACCCATCCCAAACAACCAAAACCCCACCTGATGCAACCAAAACCCAGACAAAACAGTCAAACCCCAATGACTACCACCAAAACACCACCCAATGCAACCAAAACTTCATCTGACACAACAAAAAACCTACTCAACACAACAAAAAACCTACTTAAGACATCAAAAAGTACAGTACAACCAAAACTCAAACCAATACAATCAAAACCTCCACCAGTACACTGAAAGCCCCATTCAATATATCTAAAACCCACCCAATACAACAAAAGCTCCATCAAATGCAACTTAAACCCTACTCAACACAAAGCCTTACCTTACAGAATGTCACAACACACGTGATCCGTGACTGCGATGAGGTAAATTATGGAGGGCACATGGTTTGTCCCTGGACTAAACTACATGCTTATTATCCATTTGAGCCAACACTGCTGTTGTTCTACAAACAACCTACAGCAACTGATCCATATTCAAAGAAACATCAGAACAACTCTCATCCAACAGCTTCCAAAGAACTTGGCTACAACACCAAGAGCAAATAAAAAACATGAAGCTTACAGGAAGGCTAAGAACAACAGCTAACAGCTAAATGTCGTCAAACATAAGTTGTCCTTACTTAAATGAAATTAAAATTCTGGGAGACCGGTCATCCTACTGTCCAAAAGAAGACGTTTTTAGAAGATTTGCCACAAAGCAATCAGATTTCAAACTGGAGATGCTTTTGTCTGTCAAGAGTAAACATATGCAGTTAATATCTGATAACATCTGATAATCCACATACAAGTCTTATGAAACCAGGTGTAAATGGGGTCTCTTTGGCTTACAGAGTATGTGCAGCTGGTTCAAATCCATGTGAAACAGTGAGTCATTGACTGACATTCATTTGTTTGGCCAGGTTAAGGCCATTGACCTTTCCGTTGTAGAATCCGTAGCCCTGTTTTGCAATCACGGAAGGCAGCGTTGGATTATTCAGTGCCGAGGCAAAAGTGCAGAGATTCAGAATGGTTATTGATGAGAATTATTAGCCACTGAAATGGAGCATGTCAAATGCTCCTGACGGTTCATGCTTTCCAAAGATGTGGTTGGGTAATTGAATTTTAATTAAATGTTGGCTATGCTAGGAAGAGGGTGTAGAGCAGTTGTATTTATCTGTGCTGCTAGCAACTTATAGACTAGAAAAACACTATTGTGTTTCATCTGAGGATTATCACATATTACGACTTATTGCTTTTCCATAAGGCTCGTCATATGAGTAAGAACTCCAGTAAAAGTGCACAAATTAAATTAAAGTCTCATAAACAGTGTACGTTCAGCTGCCCCCACTCAACAGACATTATCTGGCAGCTGTGCAAGATGATGTCATCCATCTGTATAGCCGGTAGGAAAGTTCTCATTTGTTTCAGAACAAACAACTAAACATGACCTTGCCCTGGCCTGCTATGGTGATTTGTGCTTCTGGCACGTTTAGTCCTTCTCATCATGAAGAGTCAGGAAAACACTGTCTGCCATTGTCATCCCGTCCAGGGACTTTATTTAAACAAGCACAGTCATACATCAGGGGGGCTGTTCCAACGATGAGGGAAGATATGCAAAAAAAAAATACATATATGAGTCACCATACAGCTTGGTAACTGCTGGGATAGTTTGACTTCGTTGACTCATCAACCAATCAATCAAAAGTTAACTTTTAGTCTTTAACGCACATTCCACCTGAAGATATGATGCATGGTTTATTTAAAGCAGAATTTTTAGCAGCTCAAAATAGTCAGAAATGAACTACTTGAGTAGAAAGAAGAGGATTTCAGATGACTCCTCCTAACAGTTCACTGTATTGTTTATCTAATTTTCCCAGCAAATTTACAGCAACTACATCCATCATCACACCTGCTTAATCCTTATCAGGGTTGCAGTTAGTACCCTACACTGGGTGCAGGGCATTACACTATTCAACTAAGCCCAGGACGTCAATCCATTGCTGGGTGCACACACACAATTTAGAGTAGCCAATTCAACTGACCTCAATGTTTTTGGATTGTGGGAGGAAACTGGAGACCCCAGAGGAAACCCATGCAGACACGGGTAGAACATGGAAACACCGCTCAAAGGTGGACTTGAACCCAAGACCTCAGCACTGAGAGGCAAACGTGCTAACCACTAAGCCACCATGCCGCCCGCAACTACATACAATAAATGCAAATTGTAGATTTTTATTTTTTTGTAAAAGAACACTTGAAATGATGATTTGTAATATAAAAACACATTTTATTACAGCTGCATGGCAGTGAATGGACATTATGGAGACTCATCTTACAACTCAGGTTTGTGCCACTAGAGGGCGCCTTTCAGCAGGACAGAATTTACTCACCTCTATTTGTTTGGGACTCAAATATCAGTAAAGGTTTGAAAGCAAAAATCAACACGTATTCTAACTGAAGATACTGCAGGCCTACTCTTGTGCTTTTGTATAGCACAGTGTATGCAGAGAAGAGTGAATGACTAAATGAGTAAACTTTAGACAAAGCAAATGTCAAATCCTGGCACAACATCCACTGTAGAGATTTTTAAAATCTGAAATGCAGAAGAGATTCTTTTCTCTGCAGAGAGCGAGAGGGAATGCCTCCAAAGGCTTCAACCTCTTCCCAAACTTCCAGAAGTAATAATTAGCCAGCAGTCAGTCAGTTAGATGTCCCAGAGCACACTACACACAGGCTTTCATTGCGTGAAAGCACTTTCCTGTGCTGTCAATTTTGTTTTAAACTGAGGCTGAAGAAGCTCAAAGCAGTGGGATACAGATGTATGTCCTGAGATTTGATTTTGAGGCTTTTCCAAACCCACATTCACTGAAAGTCACGAGAGGAAAATCCTCTTCAGTGGTTTCAGCAGAAGAGGATCAGAAGTACATACAATACAGAACATACAATGGAAGTACTTAGCCTACAGTATAGGATCATCTTTTACATGAGACCAGGAAGAGAACCAGACTACAGGAACAAGACTAAGGCCTTGTTCACACAAATCTGGAGATTTTTTGCAAAGAAACCCTCTATTGACATGAACACAAAATGCTCAGCTGAGTGTCCAACAGGGGTCACATCAAGAAGCCTCCAGAAGAAATTAGGAGCATGTTATACAATATAGGTTTCCAGATTTCCTGTGTTTCCATTTTCATAGTGATGTGACATGGTTTTCATTCTCAACTGCCAATAACTAACTGTTTTTTTAAACAAAACCTGGACATGTGCATGCAGTGAAAACCAGATAACTAGACATGAGTCTAACATTGAGTGGGAAAACAGACAGCCTGGAGATACCATGGTATATAAACTGGGACAGTACATAGATAAAGAAGTGAGCATACCAGTCAGCTGTAGCAGAGTGCAAAACAATCATCATGGGCAAAGGATGTGATAAAAGGGTACCAAGTAAAGCATGGTGGTGGTGGCATCTTGAAAACCACTAACTTTGCAGGATGTTCTAGAGCTACCGTAGTGACGGTGTACTGAGAATGGACTTCTTGTACACTGAGTGGCTCCCAATGGCATAACAGCGTTGCCCCACAGGTCATTGATACCCAAGGAGAATGCCAATTCCGGAGACCATTACAGAGCAATTGACACACCACACTGGACCAGTTAACCTCTATAATGAACACAGGAGCAATGAGGAAAGTCAAGGTTTATCACTGAGCCAATACTGTTAGCAAGGATATTTATTCTCACTACTAGACAGGTGTTACATAAAAAAAATTATATTGTGAAAATGTTCAGTGTTGTTCATTATTTAATTCAAAAAGGTAAACTGTGATATTTTATATTCATTACATGTAAAGTGACATATTTCAAGTCTTTTTTTGCTTTACTGTTGATGATTATGATTTATAGATCATGAAAATAAGAAATCCAGAATCTCCAGAATATTTTATTTTGAGTTTGTGTAAATCATCACTCAAACAGTATCAACATTTAAAAAAAGTTTGAAATAAGTGATTTTATGTGTAAGGAATATAAAATATGACAGTTCTTGAATTAAATTATGAACACATTTTAAAATGTATTGCACTAGTAGAATAGTAAACAAGAAATCCAGTTGGCAGTAAAAGGACTGCAGGGAATTGCTAATGTGCTCTGTTTTCTGTGAACCTGAATAATGTTCTTTCAGGTGAGACTAATAGATACACATGCTAGGAGACCAAATATGATAAGTAGCAGTGGTCAACAATCATCTTTTTCCAGCATCTGCTTGGAAAATCACAGAGATACGTGTTTTGGAAGGCTTGCAGTAATCGGACATCGGCTGTTTTGTGTAATACTGTAATTGCGGATGTAATATTCTCAGAGGAGGAGGGAGAAGAACACTGACATGGCCAATTAAGATCACAGAGGAGCTCCTGTAAAAGAATATATTACCTCAAAACCTCAGTGTACATGTAAACCTGTTCCAATAAGGCTTAATGCCTAAGGAATCTAGTTAAATGAGCTAGAATTGAGTTAATGTTAGATAAAATGGTAACAATAAATATGATGAATGGTTTGGATGGTATATGTATTCTGTTTGTTGTAATGGAGGCTTCAGCATGGAAGTACTGCAGGTTTTCCCAGGTTTTCTGACTTACCCTGCTGAGTCATTGAGCTAGTCAGTCTTCATTATAATCTTCAGGCTCACCTGTTAGCAATTTACAGATTCATCACATCAGCTTCTCCTTATACCCCCTTTAGGTTTCACTGATTCTTGGCTGAGACTCTCTGTACTCATCACATGCACTTTAGAGTCCCGTGGTACTTTTCTTCATTGTTTTTTATTCATTGTATCATGTTAACCTTTCCAGGTTTTACCCAGGCCTGTGTATTTGGGTTAAAGAAACATTTCACTAAGAAATCTTATTTACATATATCCACTTACCCAAGATGTAGGATTAAGACATGTTTAGAGTTCAGAATTGACTTTTTATGCATTTTCAGTCACATTTCCATTCCAAAGCATTCTCGTATAAGATTCAAATAATGAATGTTAAATAAATGTAAAAAACAAAAACAAAAACAAAAAAAAAACAAAAAAACATTTTTGTACATTCATGCTAATGTCATGTACAATTATCTGCTGTTTTTTGTGTTATCAGTTGCTTATGTCATGTTCATCAAAATATGTTTTACTGGTTGTCTGTATAATTGTCTTACCCTCCAAAACAATTAGGCTTTGGGTCAGTGCCTCGGTCATTACATATAAAAGTGCTAAATATGTCATAATCTCTCGGGCATCATTTGTACATACAGTGGTAACCCTACTTACAAGTTTAATCCGTGCAGGAGCTGAGCTCATTAGCTGGATGCATTTTCCCCATAAGAATACATGTAAAACTGATAAGTAATAAACTTAGAATATGCTCTTACGAAACCTTACCTTTACACTGACTTTTACGTATTTTTCAGTTAAGACTTGAGATTTGTACAGAATTAGGATGTAGAACCCATTCACCTATATA